>NQII01000173.1:779853-875677 GCA_002778355.1 Clitarchus hookeri | reverse complement strand
TATTGACAGCGATAATCTGTCTTGCGTCACAACCCCTCCTCAATCCTGCTGGAGAAGCTGATAAATTTAGAGGATGCGCAAGAATATTCTGAGAACTAGGACCCTTCGTAATGAAAATAACAGGGGTAGCCACCCTTGTACTGCATACAACTTTCTTACAGTCAGAAATTATGAACATTATGTAATATTTTAACGACAATGAATTCAATATTTTTAAAAGTTATGTTATGTTATAATTTTAATACTAAACTGCCTCTAGATTGTGTTCATAAAAACTGAAATTATTAATAGAACGTTGGTTTTCACAGTGAGCAGTAACTCCAAAAAAACTCCTGATTTTCGTTGACCATATATCTGCAGTTGTGCCGACATATAGTACTTTTTAATATTTTTCTGGTATCAAATCGTGGTTTTGTTTCCAGTTAATTTATTTGTCTTCCACGTGTCCGCCGCGACAGGACCTTTACACCAAAATCCATGCCCGCAAGCAATAAATATTAAGAAATCATACAATAATTCATAAATAAGGAAAGTAAATGAACAAATTAAGTATTATAACATGAAAGACACCAACTTCCAATAAATTTACAATTTTTGTTGATGATCGTAATTGGCTTTCTGATGAAGTTTTCTCTTTCTTGAAACTCTCCATTCCTAGCACAACTCAATAATTTTCAAATGCATTTATCTCATTGGGATGTATTCTCTGAAAAAATATAAATGCATATAGATTATTGTATTGTAAAGAATTTATTGGCGTGTATGATTTATATTGGGCAGTAGTTAAGCATAGCTGTAAACCTGTCTGTACAGTATTTATTTACCTTTAAATGGGTTTTGAAATTGGTTGCGACTGTTGTAACATTTCAGTAGAAATAAAAGGCCGAAATTATGTTTTCCTTTTTATAGATTCGTTCTTCTTTCCCAACAAATTACATTAAAATCACTCGATTTATATTAACAAGGATGACATAAAAAAAAATCTTGCAGCAATTAAAGATGAACCGATTGCGTAAACATATTATTAATTATTTTTAATAAACATTTCCTTCTTAATCGCCCACATGCGTACATTATCGGCGGTGGTGTCTACATTAGTTACAGAAAAACAATTTGATTCGAACTTTAGCATCATACTTTTTGTTGTTATTTGCTCAACAAACAACGACGCGCCTTAGAACTGTGTGTATTATCGAAAGCACTTCATAGAGATATGTATACTCAATAGGGTTCAGCTCTTTTCATTTTCTACGGTGCTGGATGGCATAGATACTATATGGACCCAACCATTGGTGCAGTAAATAAGATAAAGAATATTTATTTAAAAAAGCATTTTTGCAAGAATAAAAAAATGTATTGCACAGACAGTAAATTATGACACTGATTTTTTGGAGATCTTTCATCGTTTAAGAATGCAAGCAAATGTTCATAACATATTCATTACATCAAACAAGTTCCACAAGGGGCGTTAATAAAAGGTGGTTTCCAATATTCGTAAAATACTACAATAATATTTTGATACCAAAACAAAATACTTAGCAGAAAATGTATTTTCGATACAAAATACAAATGTATCGAAAATATGTATTTCAAATACTTCAATTTTCGATACTGCCCATCTCTGGTTGATGACACCAGACCACCATATTGATTTTGGGTGGCCTTGACCTCACGTCCATTACCATGACTCCGTGTCGATAACCTTGAAATCAAAGAAATCGCGAAATACCTCAAAAATCCAAAAAAAAAAAATTAAAATTTTAAATCTTCAAAAATTTACAAAAATATTCCAAAAAATTATAAATTACAAAATTAAAATTTTGAATACCATTTCGGACCAGCGAGTAAACTGGAGTGTAGGTGTAAAGGTGAAGTTTTCGCTTAATGGTATGCCTATGAGCAACATCCCAACTTCGTCTTTGGTGGTACCATCATTGACTCCAGCTAGACTGCCTAGCGTCGTTGATGCTATTCGCAAACCACTCGAATAAGGCCCTTAAAACTAGGAAAGTACAACGTTATTATAAAATGAATGATCTCGATATATTTATGGTCTCTAGCCCATTTATACGCCTGTTTGACCAATATTTTCAAAAATCGATGCTAGAGTAACATCAATACTGACCAAACGACCACATTAAATGTCCATACCTAACAACCATACTAATCAGTCACGCCAGGAAAACCAGGCGAAGAACCCATACAAGCCAACCATATAAGCCATCAATTCCAGCAGAAATTGTGTACAATACATACCGGCTAGCCACAACCGCCAACTAGACGAACAGGCCATAACAAAGGACCAGTCGACCAGAACCGCCAACGATTGAAACTGCACCCCGAGACTGGCACCGCCCGAGATTCACTCTGCCCAAGACTGCCTGCTACTGAGACCAACTCCTGATAAGCTGATTAGAACAGTGGACAAGACCATCCATCTGTAACGACAGACGATGACGACCAATCTAAAAAAAAAGGCGCCTATTACAAACCTCTTCGCAAAAACTTCACAAAAAATTTCAACCAGAGCTGACCATACCGAAGGGCCATACCAACTGATTGGCCAACTGACCAGTTATCAAACATATCTCGAAAACAGAACCTCGTAATGAAATCTCAAAAAGAAATCTCAAAAAGAAACCTCAAAATGAAACCACAAAAAGTAACCTTAAAAATAAACTTGCACACGCAGAGTGTTTTTTATACATACACTATCATAACACGGTCTTACCCAAAGTGATTGACTCTAAGCGATGGGACTATAATTATTTTCTGAAATATGCTCTTCTAAAAGGAATGCGATTTTTTACTAATTCTCGAGGCATGCAAAGTGTATGGGCCCCTGCCATTCTGACAGCATTTTCCAAAACACACATTAGTACTGCTTCAGGGGTTTGAAACTCAAACACACGGACCATGAGCCAAACCCTTTAAATGAAAAAGTAGGCTGAGCTCGACTAGAGGGTCAGAAATCCCATTAAGAGAAGGGACAAACGACAAACCTAGAGATCGATCGAGGGATTTGGGATTGATCGAAGGATTCCAAGGGATTTCTGAGGAAGACTGAGGACTCGTGAGAAGGGTTGGTGGGGAATGCTGAGGGTTGGTGGGGAATGCTGAGGGTTGTTGGGGAATGCTGAGGGTTGTTGGGGAATGCTGAGGATTGGTGGGGATTGGTGAGGAGGATAACTGAGGATTGTGGAGGATTGCAGAGAAGTAGTGAAGAGGATTACTGAAAATCGCTGAGTATTTGTGAGGATTGCTACAGATTGCAGAGTAGGATTACTGGGGATATGTTAGGATTGCAGAGGAAGATTACTGAGGATTGTGGAGGATGATTGCTGAGGATTGTGGAGGATGATTGCTGAGGATTGATAATGATTGCTGAGGATTGATAATGATTGCTGAGTATTAATGCTGAGGAGGACTGCAGAGGAGGATTGTGAAGAAGAATTGGTGAAGATTGCGGAGGAATGTGGATGGTTGTGAAGGATTGGGATTGTTCGAAATATTGATGTCTGATAAGAACATGGAAGATAAGAAATGGCTACATAGGTTACGAGCCGGCATGCCACACGAGACTAGTCATCGAGAAACTGGCCAAAGGACAGCTGCACCAACAATTGGAACTGACAGCTACAAAGATTCCTATCCAAATTACGGACCCATTAAAATTACTGGCAACATCCTACCTCAGGGAACAAAGGAAGATCGCTATATGGTGGTAATAAGAACAGTGGTAAGAAGGAGTCGGACAGCCTAAGAAGTCACCCCGCAGTTAACGCAGGCGAGACAATGAGAGAAGTCCAGTTGACAGACGAAGCTGCACATATGCGTCTTCGTGAGAAGAAAGACAGCCAGGGTGCAGGAGACGAACAAATCCCAGTGTCTACTGGCATCACCAGGAACACTCGACGTGATCCGAGAGTTGCAGGCGACGCATTCAGGAAAGGGCAGCTAGTGTGGCTGTATGAAAGGAAACACCTTGAGGGCGATAACATCTCAGTGCCAAGGATGTTGGGAAGGCCCTTGCCAACTTGTGAAGCGAGTGAGTGATGCCTTCTTTCGGATCTGTCCTCGGGACCTCCTGGAGGAAAAGTGGTTGTGCACATTGACTGACTGGCGATCTACGAAGATCCAAATGTTGGCGTCTGTTCGGGACAAACAGACTTAAGGAGGCGGCAGTGTTACGCACTGACGCTCGCAGTAGGCGCAAGCTCACTGCGCAGTCCGGCTCTGTGGGGGATGATCTAACTCGAACCTCCCCTCTTCGCAGGCAGACCCGCTCGGGCTCCCGTCGCCATGCATGAATGACAGCTGGCCTGTCTGGCATCATAGCCTCTCCTCCCCTCTGCTCAAGAGGTCGACGTGTTTAGAGGATTCGCAAGAATATTCTGGGAACACGATAACGTTTCAAAAACAGCTGCGGCCAGCTAATTTAGTATCGGTGTTAAACCTATGCTTCAAACCCTTCTTCTCGGCGAAACTAAATGCCACTTGCCGAACCATTTTTGGTGATGGAAAACCAGCTTCTCCTAGACGTTGCACATGCTTCACTGCGACTGTTTCATGTTCTTTTCCGACGCAACCTACAACAATTAACGTTCTGATGTAGGTAGGCTTGTATTTGTGAAAAAATATAGATATAAAATAACTTATTACACCATCAACTAACTTGTAGGTCCAACGAATTATTCTAAGATATTGCCAGGTGAGCAACTGTTTTATAATATTTGATTATGTTCTCTTAAGGTTTATAAAAATTAATTTACGTTTCGAACGTTTGGTATACAAAGTAGCAACACTTTTTAATGCGTAAAATGGCTGGATGGCGATTCCCATCCCCATTATGTGGGGTAAGATGCCATTGTGAAGTGGCATCTTCCCCCAATATGTTCATTTATTTAAACCACCATTATTGTTGTGCATTTATGTTTCTTAGCAAGGGTATTCATTCCACACCCCTTTTCCAACAGATTATGCCCCGTGAGGAAAACGGATCGGGCGTCCTGGTCGGAAAGAAACCTACTTCTTGAAGATGTGAAAAAAGGGAAAAAGACAATATGGGATGCGTCCCAGTTGTATCACATACCCTACCGAAAACCAAAAAGACGAATTGAAACTGGAAATATTACTAAAGGAGCACCTGGATGTTGGGAAGGCCCTTACCAAATTTTGAAGAGAGTGAAACCACCTTCCAGATCTGTCGTCGGGACCACCTGGAGGAAAAGTGTACGATTGTAAACATTGACAGACTTGTTTCATGAAATGCCGTAACTTGAAATGCCGTAACTTGAAACATACAAGCCCAACACAGCTTGGAAATTGGTCTTAAAACTCCATTTAATCTTCCCAAAATATGAAGTTCAAATTGCATGATCACCATCAAGCCATTTGGTTTTAAAACTGTAGTTACGGATGAAAGGCTCAAAATAGATGTATGCACTACACAAGAGTTAATTACACTTGAAGACGCACGAGAAGGCCAGTCGAAATACGAATCTCCACTAACATAAGCACTCTTAATCTATATTGAGCACTTCCTCATATCAATTTTAGAACACCAATTAAAAATTCACATGAACCTGATGTATAACTCTTATTTTACTGAGCTTGGGAAGCTCAGTACTAATAGTTTGGCAACTAAATATTTGCGCCACCTGGTAACAATGGTGTCGCATGTGTACCGGATTTTCTCATTTTGTATATTAGAAACTGGGATAAAAGCAACTTTCATAAAATAAATATACTTGTGTAAAATCTAATTATTGGTATGGTGTTACAATCTACTTACAGGATTAGAGGACTAGAGTGGAAATATTACGAAATATATCCACGTTGGTTGATACTCTTTCATAACACTATATTTTGAAAAAACATTGTTTCACATTATTATAATTAAATGTGACATGATAATCGAAAAGTTCCTTCTGATTACAGCTATCTTTATTATGTATTAATTTTGTAACGAGACTGGTTTATGAACACTCAATGCCAAATAATGTATTTTTTCTGTTTGCTCAAGTAAACGCCATTGCAGGGCGTGAATGATACACACTAAAGCCGTGGAATTTGGTTTTCGGCGTTTTGATGATAATAATATTTATTTAATACAGCGTTCACAGACCCTGAAGACCACGCGCTGCCTTGCAACCATCTCGGCCGGTCTAATGCTTCCCCTCCTCCAATATCCGTGGACTCCCAAACGTTTTAGGTATTTTTCCAACTCATCCCACCGTCGTAATCTTGGTCTTCCAAGGGGGCGCGTTTTACTTGGCAAGATGTAATATAATTTTTCGCATATGCATTTTTATAGCAGTAAATATTTTTTATTGTATCAATTAACTGGATAAGTTTGGTTTTCGGAGTTTATGAGTGCAGCACATTTTATACGTCATTCTAGTTTGTTAAATTCGTTATGATTACATAAGCCTCACCTGTAGGAGAGGAGAATATGGTTGAATGTTACTATGGCAATCAAGTGATACGATATATTGAAATTGCCTAGCGCTCTCGCGATTGGCGGCTTATTCAAATACGTATTCATTTGGATAGGTTTAAAAACAGATTTTATTCGAGATAGACCACCCTGGATCCCTTAGACAGGACAGCTAACCCAAGTGGGTGAATGCTGTTTGCATCTTCATTTAATTCAATAATAGAATGGTCGAATTACGAGTTATGGAACAGACCGTCCTGATGGGACGGAGACGTGTAAGTGTATAACAGGGTATTTACGGTCGTCGCCCGAGTGTTTTTCCAGGTTTAAGTAGCTCTACAGTCCTCGTCCTGCAAAGTGCAAAATGGACTAACATTGAACTATAGGCCCACGAGTCTTATAGGTAAATCAAGACAGAAGACATACCGTAGTATTCTGGCGAATACCCAACCTCAGGTCCCAGACCGTCGATAGCTTAAAGTCTTCTAAGAAATTTTTAAAACAACTACATTTTACGAATATGTCATTTTTTAATGCAAGGATTCAATTTGAAATTATTAATTCGAAACCTATAACTGCAATTTTGAGAATTAAATCCCGAACTCATTTCCACAAATTTAATTCCTAATATCCTGGTAGAAAGAATCAGTAATTCGGCGATAAGCAAAATTAATTATAATAATTTCATTAATTTTTAAAGTATTTTTTTAAATTTATCTCGGACTTAAATCAATAGATAAGCTAGTGTTATAAAAATATATGAATTTTTCTTGTCTTACTAATTGTGACCAGGCTAATCAAAGAGAGCTATTTTAATTTCAAAGTTTTCTTGCAATTCTATAACAAACCATTTCATTAATGAAATAATTTTTCAAACTTATTTGTAGTGTGGTATTTTCAGCAGTAATTTTGATCATCAATATTATATTCCATGTGTTCCTCTGATTATGTTTTGTTACATAGCTATACAATCCAGCTAGCCTTAGAGAGCTTTCAGCAACCAGTAAAATGGGTAAAAAGTGTCTTCCAGTTGTGTTCGTTCCCTACCTTCATGCCTTGACGAACCGATCAAAAACAAAGCTGTGCAATGCTATAACTCAGTGTGCACGAATAAATATTTTTTTCTTTGTCGTAACGTTTCTTAGGCAATCGCAACTATATCTCACAACTGTAGTAGTATACTACACTAAGCATTTTTCTACATAAAACACACTTCCAGAATATTTTCTACCACCTGTAATTTGGTTACTTATAAGGAATGTCCGCTAGGATTTTTTTACATGGCCAACGAAAAGCAAGATACGCCTTCTTATCACCCCCTGCTTCTGTGGCCGTTTTGGGTAATGCAGGGATATGAGTTTTTACGTAGTAGTCTGTACCGATAGTGCATATTTTCATCCCATACTTTCTTGAGCTGTGAACAACCTAGTAAATCACTGATATCGGTGGTGCACAACTTTCTTGAGGCGTGTAGTTACAAGTTAATACTTAATACTTGGCTAGGGCAAGTATATGCTACATCACTATTAAGATCAAACAAAAACTTTCATACGCGAATGAATATAATTTATCCATTTATCTCCAATTTAAAGCTGCCTCTTTGGAACACGAGCGCACCTTACTGTGGAAATGTTCCCTATGTCAAACTGTCACATAAAGTATCTTGTTTTGCTCCTAATCTGGATAGTACATCTAAACCTACCACATAACTTGGTTTTAGAATATGATACGAAACTAAATCCCAGAAGAATATCTTAAAAAGTAACTTGCCAATTTGATAATATGAATAAAAGTAGTGTTTATTTTGGAGGTAGGACACATTTACTAATACCTAGAATCTTAGAACAATTATTTACGTATTTCAAAATATTACCCCTAGAAGTTAGTTTTTTAATACAGCTTTCAAATATACCAAGTTCCTTACTCATTGTAAACCATAAAAAGATGTCTTATCTGTGTCCGTGTGAGCAGAGTACGGCATTATGAGGTAGACGGTAACAAGATTAGCATACCAAATAGTTGTCAAGGAAACTAGATAACACATAAATTTTCAGTTTAGAAAAATCATAAATAATCTGAGCTCGATACATTATTGAATTGTAACAGTAGTAATTACTACAGAAGCCTTGAAAGGATATGTACTAAGATTTTATTACATATTGGCACCACTAGGAATGGTTGTCACGTGAATTGGCTAAGAAAGTGTCTTGCTGTTGTGCATCGTATATTTCGCAACACATTTTGCACCAAAAAAGAGTAGAGCAATACTTGGCGCAGACGTAATAAGAGAAAAAAAAAGACAATTTTAAAATGTATTATTTGCGAGTATTCTATGTAAAGTATACTTGTGTATGTGGTGCCACAAAATATTACAATCGCTGCAAAAGCATTGCGTTTATAATTGTAAAAATATTACACGGCACTTATTTAGTTTCTGTATGGAAGACGTCATGAATAGCCGGCGTGATTACCGCGGCAGGGTGTGCCTGCTGTCCAGTCAGGTACTGCCAGTAAATCCTCGTCTCTTATTTGTCACCGAAAATTAAGAAAGGGAATGGAGAGCAAAGGCAGAGTGCTAAAGAGGGGATTGGGTCTTTCCCTCCGCGGGTGGGCAAGCAGTAATCGGAGNTGTTTGTCACCGAAAATTAAGAAAGAGAATGGAGAGCAAAGGCAGAGTGCTAAAGAGGGGATGGGTCTTTCCCTCCGCGGGTGGGCAAGCAGTAATCGGAGAAATACACAATCGGAGAAGTGGCTTATTTCGCATCGGAGAAATGGACAATCTGAGAAGTGGTGGTCCCCACTGCCGTGAATGTCGCATGAAAATATTTCTAAAATTACACTAACACAAAATATTTAGATTACACAGATGCAGTTTTATAACTGCTGAATATGTTCCTTCATGAGCATGAGTCGGAACGACAGTAATTAGCATTAAATATCTACAATACATTAGTACGTCTATTCGGGTGGTTACAGAAAGTATTGGGCAGAAGAAATGCACGTAGCCGCATGGTCACATACGCCTATATATTGTAGGAAAGTAAGGAAAAAGGCAATTCTATTTTCTATGCTTTAGATAACGTTATAAGAAAACATTCCTCCCGCACCAAATTCAATGATTATTATTTACCAGCACGTCATACGTAGGCACATTCTCTTGTTTTAAGTGAAATAGTTACAGTAGCATGTAATAATTTGTAACTTTGTCTTCGCGATTTAAAGTAATTACTGTCAGTATATATATATATTTTTAGCTGCATTACAAATACTGCCTTTGTAGCATTACAAAGAGTAAATTTTACAAAGTATATTATTTCAGTTTTACAATGATTTGTATATGTACAAAGGAATAATGTAAAATTTACAAAAAAATACCTGATAGTATGGGAAAAAGTTTAAAAATTCCTTCATGAACGGAAAATCAAACTCAGACCGTTCAGTTAGTGCCTATCTCACACTGCTCCCTACGTCAGGAGTGAGGAGCAGGGTTGCCAGAAAAGTAATAAAACAACAATACAAGCATCGTGGGGAAAACAAACAAGCAGTTTGATGGGCACAACGGCAACAGGTTTGTAATGACAGAAAAGGAGGGAGCTGGACGAGGAAAACACGAGATAGCCATCGTAGTAACCGGAAGACATTTCCACATGGCCATCGGCAAACCATCATCAGGACAGTGGTACAGACCTTCCCCACATTGGGAACACTAAGCAACAGACTGTGCATGGGCAGTTTGCGTTTCTCGGAGTACAAAGACGCAAAATACTAATTGTAAACCTGAAAGCTCAAAGGTCAAAAATTCTGCATCACTTCAACAGTAATGTACGAGTTCCCATAAAGTTCATGCTTAAAAGAACACTTAAACAAACCGTTTAAATTTCTTCTTTCTGCCCGTTGTCTGCTTTCACATGAAAAAACTAGGATTAACGAGAACCTAATGTCGATATACCGATTAGATGACGCGGTGAAATGGTTAAAAAGAATATGTCACCATTTCACATCTTACTACAATCCAGTGACCACAAATTTTAACATTAGGCTTACATTTTTAATAAAACTTTTAGACACAATGCCCACTTTTCCCGATTGCCGCCAACACTGCTACAAGCACTCCAATCATGTTTGCGTTCATGTACCTGCAGTTAAAGACACGGAATAATTTAAAAGTGATTTCAAAAGTATTAGATTAACCCGGGGTCCGCTAATACCTTTGACCGCAAAGTACGGGTACCCATCAAAGGAGTTAAAAAATTCTTAATACAAAGTCTTAATACCCGACATTGGAACAAAAATGTATACATAAGACCCAACAATACCTTCGCCCCACACACACGCAACAACCAATCGGATTACTGAATAAACTTTTTAAACGTAAATGCTGATTAAAATATGATAAAACTGCAATTAAAATAATGGAAATCAATACTAACTGCCTCTTAATTTACCTATAAATCAATGTTGACAAGAAATGTTTTAAGCCTATGGTCCTCTGTATGGTATGCTATTTTTAATGAAAAAAAAAAAAAAAAAAGAGAACTCGCTAGTTATTTAGAGGCAGGAGAAACAAGGAACAAAATAGGGAATGTAAGGGATAAGTGACACTTGATTCTTCGATCGCAGATAAGCACAGTGCAGGAATAATAAACACAGTATGTTTCATAGGTGTATCTAACGGTTATGAGTGAATATTCAAGTACCTTTTAACGCTTTTGAATAACTTACCCCCGGCATATGCTGAGTGATCAGAAATAGGGATTGGAGAAGGTAAAAAGTTCAAGTTATTAACATAAACGTGTTCATTTTTAACGAACATTTTACTAACACTCCCCCAGTGGGGCGCAGTCTACCCACGTGAACTGGCCTACGGTCCGATATTGTTTGCAGTATTCGGCTGTGTTCATTATAACAAACACCAGTGACCGACTGCATTTAAGGAGGTTCACGAGCCAAAAAAATGTAATATCATCCGCCAAAAATAATTTTTATATATTTTTTAATGTTAACCTTTGTGTTATTAAAAAGCAATGTGATGAAAGTGAAAACCAATGGTTAAGTAAAATACCAAAAACTAATTATGGGAGTTATGGGAATTTTACATATTTTTCCATGCTGATTTCAAAATAATTGCTGAAGTCACCAGCGCACAAAAAATAAATCTAATTAAAATTCATTGAGTGGTTCGCCTTAAGTTGTGATAAAATTAAAATTATCCAAGAGTTTTATCCTAATAACAAGCGAAGAAAATATCAATTTCCTAAACAAAAAAAAATGGCTTCATTGCATTCCTACTTCACTTAAGCTGAAAATTAATACCATTTTACTATTTTTTTTTTTTTTAGTTTGACACAGGATTTAAGATTCGAATATTCATAATTACCATATTATAAAATACGTGTGTGTTATTTATTTTTAAACTGATTATAGGCACTTTTCTCAAACTTACACAGTTCTCATAAAACGGCAAATATCCTTAAAACCCACAACACCTGAGCACCATTAGGGCAGCTTTAAACTTTTGCAGTGGTTATCTTGCATGATATATCTTGAAAGACTATGCAACTGCCTCCCTTTCTTTTCCCTTAAAGCTGTTATTCAACGTCGCTACGATTAAATGAGTCTCTGCAGTTCACAGAAAGTATTTTAATAATGCATTTCCTGCAGTCTGGACGATCTGTGGATGCCGGTATTTCATATTGGTCGTCTAATACGGAACACGACGTCTGCCTAGATTACCCAAGCGTCCTATCATTCCTTACATCGACATCTCTACGCCCACTCCCGCGCATGAGTCCCGTCTGTATTAACCTGTCATCTCGCAGTCAACACGAAAGCCAGCCAATCAATACTCACAGATTCCAGCTTGTAAACTCGCTGCCTGCCGGAAAATGACAGGGTAGTTTCGACAACCTTCTCTTCTCCCTCTCGCTGTTCAAGAGTTGTCCTGCTGTAAAGGTCATTGTATAACGGCATCTGGCATTATCAACCACCGGTAGCTATGTGGAACATAGCAGTAAAACAAGGTTTGGCAAATACTGTAGTATCACATAGTAATTCAGGGTGGCTAGCTGTATTCTTAATAAAGTTCCTAACACTTCCCTTAATTTCCACGTATCATGTTACTTCTCCGTAACCAACATGCATGCCAAAAATAAAAATTTTCGTTGCTTCCTCGAAAATTACAAATTTATTTTAAATTTTACAGTAACACGGCTTTTCTTTATAAGTGCTTTTCAATGCAGTTAAAATTTAAGATATTTAAAAAAATAAAACAAACAGCATACAAAGTTGGCACATGGAAAAGACTTGACACAGAAGCGAAAAACTAATTTCTCTGGCCCGAAACAGTTTCTCGATAAGTAAAGACACTATACAATGTAGCAATTCGCCGATAACTACAAATGCTCAGATAATTTTATTTAGTATTTATATTGCAGAAGGCAATAGCGGACACTAAAATAAAATTTTACAAACAACAAAATTACCCAAATGCTTTTGAATAAACGAGGTGGAACACACTAATATAATGCACAGTACGATTCATGAGATGGCATGTAACACATTTCTAACCCTTTTATTTAAAGTCCTTGACACTGCATTAATTTCCTCTGATACAGGTTGTCCCACTCCACACCGAACCCGGGTTTTCGTTAGTAACTAACAATAATGAAGATACTGTACCAGAATTTTCAACAGATCTACTTTAATTTGTGTGAAATGTGATGACATAACAAGTCTAATTGGTTAAGAAAGATGTTGATGTTCATGTACACAGCAGCTGTGGTTGTCTCGAAGAAAATGACAAATTATGCGCCAGCGGGAAATTGCAACACTACACTTTTTTGAATGGAGAGGATTCTTGATGCACCGCGAGATTTTCTCTGGCCCAAAGACGGGAGTACCGAGGATTTACACAACCTCAAATGAAATCAGACTTTGTCGGGACAAAATGAACAATGCAGAATACTTTGATTTTCATGGATGAAGTCGTGCAACCAGCGACAGTATGCAACATGTTTCGCTATGCCAGACTCCTCGAGTTCGTGAACGACGGAGATACGGTACGCATAGAGCTTGGCTTTTTTTTTGCTTCACGGTGACAAGTGTTTTTGGCAATCCGGTTTCCTGAGAACATTGCCGCAGTGACTTCTTTAGAGAGGCCAGTAGTTAGAACCTTACATTCTTGACAGTTCCCTGTGACGTCTTTGGACTACCTCTTTCATTCGTGCCCATTAAAGTCGCCGGTACACGTCTGCCTCCAAACTTTTCCCGGTACATATGATGACATGTCTTTAACAGAGTCTGTTTTCCAGTATGTCCGAACAAGGAAGACACGCTGATCCACAGTATACCGAGACATTTCTTCCCTATTTTGCTATCAATTACACTTAACACTGCCATCACGCGCAATTAAACAGCGGCCACGAGGCACAACAGCTGCTTACCGATATCCGCACCACAGTGAACTGACGAAGCCCTGGCGGCCAAAAGACAAAACAACCGCAGACAGACGCATTGTGTCACAATCCAAAACAGAATGAGACAGTCCCGCGCGCATTTCACAATCCTATTTCGGTGCAACATCTTCAATATGGAGTGTCGAGTTCAGTGTTATTTGGACACGGATGTCACTACATTTTACAAAAAGGGAAAGTAGTTCTGTTGAAATTTCGTTAGTATATCTTCATTATCATTAAAGTTTCTTAACGAAAACCTGGGTTCGGCTTGGAGTGGGACATCGTGTATTTCCCTGACTTCTCAGGATTTGCCTTTCTCCCTGATGCTAGCCACCCTGTAATTTATCTGCCGGATAATGTAATTTCTCCTGTACAAGAGCTATCAACTGTAGACGGCAATATATTAAAATAAAGAGAAAAATGTACAGACAAAGATAGCCATAGCCTACCTCATCTTTGAGATAACTCTAACATTAAATGCGGAATGTCTAAAGCACGCTCCTGCTTTAACTGATGTGAATGCCACATCAATGGGGTGGAAAACATAACTGGAAATAATAACTGATTTCCAATATCTAGTTAACCTCCTTGCCAATTCGGAGACGTCACTAGGAATACAATTTAGACTTATTACTTTTCTTCTGCTGGGAAAAGGCGGGATTTCATAAAATCTAATTTTTTGACATTCCAATCCAAACCGATAGCTAAGAGTTCTGGGAGAAGAGTTTGTGTGATCCTGGGTGTTATTTCTTAAATTCAAAAATAAAAAAATGTAAATATCAGGTAACACTGCATCACAAACTGTTTTATATAAGTAAAAGGAAAAGAAAAAAATTGCAATATCAAGCCACAAGCAATAATAAATTTTTTTTAAACCTAAAATTACTTTTTTTTTTTTTAAGTTATACTTCTTTTGGCGCGCGTTGAGGGTAAAAGTTTAGTGTGCAACGGAAGTTGCGCGCGCACAGTGTAACAAAATTCGACAGTGAACGTGGTTAGGGTATAACCCAACGCGCATGCGCGTATCGTCTAGCTGTATACAAACGCAAGGTACATAACATAGCACATGGTTATATTTAAAACCGACAAAAAATCAGTTTATGTAATAAGCAAATTGGAAAACATTTCGTTTCATTTATATTAGTAATTCATTGTGAATATATATATATATACACACACACACAACACACACATATATATACACACATTATTTATTAATTTTACTCACATTGTGCCGTGAAAAATTTGTTAGTGACAAGAATTGTATAATAAAATGTTGAAAGTGTTTTCAAGTATTTGAGGCTAATTTTTGTAAGTATTTAATTATGTACTTTAATCAAAACTTTATTAATTGTATTTAATGTATTTCTTAGGTAATTTTATAGTTTTCCTACTTACATAAATTATTTGCATACGTAATAAAATTTTATTTTAGTCACACCAAAGAAGTGTAACTTCTAACGTGCGTACATAAGTACACGCGCCCATGTTTTTTTTTTCCTTTTGACTATATCTTTTTAACTATTTTGTCAAACTTCCTGTTCACCAACTCTTAACCAAACATGCTAGGAACCTGCCTAACACATGTACGTTTCTAACCATACAATAGGCTGCATTATAATAGGAAGGCACAGTGGTGAACAGCTTGCCAGATCCTCGACAGAATCCCTCGTCAACCTCGTCATTCCTATTTTCAGGAAACTATTCTTCGATTAAAATAATATTCCCAAAATTTTAATTATTAAACACTGTTACTAATTCGGCCTTTATTTTATTCAGTAGAAGAGCCAAATATAATTTCTTAATTCCTTAAGGATTAAATCTGTTATATTACAGTTGCAACTTTGCACTTTCTTACGGACTAATGTCAGCCTCAGTTTAAAGCAGCACGCACACTGCACCCGTTAAGTTTAGTTCCGTACTCCTCCATCTCCTTCCGTTCAGTCTAGATTGCTTCAACTAGCAATACAGACTGAAGCCGGAAGAAAACTGGAGACATATTTTGCCGTGCCATATAGTTTATTTCGTTTTTTGTTCTTTGATTATGAGTTAAATTAATAAAGATCTACTAATTGAAACAGAAGACTAAAACTACCATGATCTGCCGACGACGAAAAATGTGTGGGACGCAATTGGCGAGGTGATTAACGTCTCTGATACATACAATTGTCCATAATGTATGCACATATTTTTTTAATGTAAAGATTTTGTTTGGACAATTGACTTATTGTTAGCTGGCAATTTATAATTATTATATGCATGACAAAAATTGTAATCTTACACATGTTTCGTATTTATTAGTGATGTTTCGATACCCTACAATCACATTTTATACCAATAATTAAAACTGCTGGTCCCCAAAAATTATTTAATATTTGTATCAAATACTGTTCAACTTGTAGACATTCTTTGTAATTACTTTTTCCTTAAATAAATTTGTTTTAGATCACCAAATTTTTACATAGTGACATAAAATAACAGTTTTTACTGTTTTGGTACATACAAATAAAATTAACCTAGCTATTTATGAAAAAGTTAATAAGGTTAACTAAAAGGTCTAGTCAAAATTAATTTTAAGAAATGCTTAAAAACTCAGAGTTTAAAAGTTGGTGCTTTCGTCTTTGCAAAAAAAAAATCGATTTGACGACTTTTTCCCGACATGAAAAATTAACCTGAGAACAGATTTTAAGACGAGCTACTCTTCGTTAATGTACTCAGGCTTATAAAAAAAATTTAGTCAGCTTCTTTCTGGTGAAATAGCTGTTAGTCTCATGTTCATTGACAAATAGGGACTGAGATATTCCAGTTCCTGCAAATATTTTAAACTGCAAAAAAAAAAAAAAAAGCACTCTATAAAACAAATATGGTTCCCAAACGACTTTTTTTTTAAACTGTCAAGCAACTGGTGTTGGATTTCATTTGAACTAACCAGTCACCGCGTTACTCTCAGAACGGCAGAGGAAGACAGGACCTCCATGAATATAAAGGAATCCAAAACAATCTTGTCAGTTCAATGTAACATGTAATAATTTGTAACTTCAAGCAGATATCTACGGGACACTAGATATTAAGGGATTGCCTTTCGCTGAAAAAAAAAGCATTTATCACGACAACTAAAATGAACTCATTGCGAAATTCCAGTAATTTTCCAGTCTAAGTTATGCGGCTGCCCAACCTCTCGTATAAAGATTACCAAGGACCCAAAACTATTTATTTGCAGACTGAACCCTAACATATAGCAAAATACAAGAAATCTGGAGAGAACAGTGAAATAAAAAAATAACTCAATGTTGTGCGACATAATCTGCCACGCCCTCTATTTACATGGTGTATGAGGAATTGGGCGGAAACAATGCAAAAGCAGCCAGGTATGATGAACTTTTCTGCGACAAGGGGAACAATGTCCCCTCCTAAAACAGCTGGGGACGTGTGGGGGTGGGGAGCAGACGCCTGACCTTCGACGTTGGCGTCTCCTAGGGGAGTCCACAGTGCGAGCTTCGCAATCGATACGGGCCGGCTAGGGCGTGCGGCCCCCTCCCAAACCCTACCCGACATTCGGCCACTTCTGCCAACCCCTCCGCATTTCACGGCGTGGGTCTGCTATTACAACTTTCTAGGCTGGGATTAAACGAAGCCACGAAACGCCTAGCAACCCATGACTGACTTAACTCGTGATCGAACGCAACTTTGCTTTACTCGTGTCAGCAGTGATTGCATTATTTCTCGAATTACATTTTTTTTTGCAGCGATTGGTACGCAATTTTACGCAATTGCAGTCTGTTTTAGATACTACTGGAAACACAAGAGTAAAATATGCAGTTCTCCATTTCCCAACGATTACTACTCACGTTTTAAATACGTTTGCCCTTCTTGTTTGTGCCCTATTCCAATATCCAGATATAATAAAAGCGCTGTGGAGTCACCGTAATCAATAATTGCTACTTTAACGGGGCAAGAAACCCCTTTAGCACATGGAATTCCTGAGAAGCATTCGGGAACCGTGATGCTAAAACACATTAAATTGAACTACGGGAGACCTGACCTAAACTAGAATACTAAAGCAAAATTTGCTGGCATGCTAAGAAATGTAGCATAATACAAAAATGGTGACCGCATAGTGAAAAATTGAAAAATTGGCGCTTGCAAACAGAACGATCACAGCCCTCAACCTGACTGCACTGGATGCGCACTCAGTGCGCCCTGAAAACTATAAAAGTGAAATTATCAAATGATTGCCAGAAGCAGTGCTTTTTTGTCGGCCATATTTGCACTCAAACTGACGCATTGACACAGAAGACAATGAGGCAGAAAATGCATTCAGTGCTCACTCTTTCAGTTCAATCTACAATCGGGACGTTGGAAAACGACTGCACTCAGTGTGAATGCAGACGAACTGGAACACGCAGCATTAGGCCAGTGCGCACCGAATGCAGTTCAGTGCAGCAATTGGAATTCGCCATCAATTGGCTGCAGCCTTTTCAGTCACGCAGCGTGCAAACATGGAACTAAACAGCTGCGACCTTGCAACTTCACTGAATATTTCAAATAACAAATTTACAGCGGCACCGTCGGCGAACTTCAGGTACATGTCGGATCGATCCCCTTCCCCTTTCACGGTTACTAATAAACATGTGTTGATCTGGAAACCAGACTTGGGTGCCAACTCGGAAGACTCGAAATACTAACTTTATAATAATGAAAACATTCATACATAGATTCTCAGTGGAATCTGTAATTACTTTTCGCGAAATTTCGACTGTCTGGCCCCGGAAAGTCTAATAATACCGCATTATACGGCGACTACTTATGGTCAGTCTTGTGTGCTTACGTACGAGTAGATAATAAAAAAAAACTCTGAAACCTTAGGGATCAGTGAATTATAATTGACCAAACTGTGCTACACATGTGACTACACATGTGCGTATGTTACCTACGTGACTCAGTACTGTAACGTGTTTATCACTATACAAAAGTAAATACTATACTGCTTGTTACTAGACTTGGAATAGTACTCTATAGACTGTTAACACTGCCATAATTGCATAAGTTTTTAGTTATTTATTTTATGAGTAGACACAGGGAACAAACAGTGTTTGCAAGAAGTGACTGAAAACGTCGGCGGGAAGATGTCACTAAATTTCGGGACGGGGAAGGGAAGATCAAATTTGAAAATGACATACGTCATGTATAAACACTGAACTGTTAGTGCCAGGGGAAATCAAAGTCTATCGAGGAATGCGATATTTTGACGGGAAAAGATTCTCATACAATGAGCAGTACATGAAAAATGTTATATAACTGTATTTCTGAACGTATCTTCACTAAACTTTATCTAGTGTTACGATCTAGGCACTTTATATAACAAACATGAGAAGTATTCGCCTTGATTCTGTTCGTAAAACTTGAAAGAAGTTTTCTGGTATATGAAGGCGGCTAAGACACGTCCACTAAAATGATGAGTGAACTACTCGTGATATGTATCTACAAGCACACCGCACATTTAAAGTTGAAGTATTTAACCGGCGATGCGACGGGGATAAATGCGGTATCTAGTTAAAACCCAAAGCAAAAAAAAAAAAATCTCTCGATCTCGGAAGAGAACAGACAGAATATACACTAACACACACACAATGTCCATGTGCTGATACAATAATACACTAAAATTAAACTGCAAACATTTACATTCACAACGAAAGTAAGATACGCTTTTTCACAAAGTAAATACACGAAACTATTATTTTCTAACGACTGTAATAAAAACACGCGGAAGTCCCTCAGCAATGTTAGCATACAGTCAAGTCGCATTATGACCACCTGCTAGTATCCAGAATAAAAGCCTTACGCTGCAAGGACCACCGCTTGAGGGCGTGGCAGTGATTCGATAAGATGCTGGAAGGTTGCCAGTGTTATCTGGAGCCATGGGTACTGCATTGCATCAGGCAGCTGCTGAAGGGTGCGCGATGGAGGATCCATATAGCTAACATTACGATCGACTCGTTTCCAAAACTGCTAGATTGGGTTCAAGATTGGTGAATTAGGGCGTCAGAAGTACTTGTAGGTCTTGCTCGTTCCAACCACTTTCGGGCAATATTGGCAGAATAACACCTCACACTGTCCTGCTGGAAAATATAATTCTCCCCAGGGATGACAGTCACGTGTTTGTATGTACATATTATCCAAGGATGAACACAACCAAATCGGTTAAGAGAGATTAGGAGTATGAAAGGATCCAAAAAATTCCAAGAAAACATTCCCCGACCACGACGACGCCACCAGCTTGTTGTGATCCCCCAACCAGAGCTTCCTCTAGGCCCGAAATTTTTCGATTAAATTTGACTGGCTGGTTTGAAAATTAAGCCAAGCCAGAAAAGTTATGTCAGAAAGAGCTTACCAAATGTTATAAGAAAATAATTTTATATGCTTTTCTTTTACATTAATATTTAGAGACCTGCAAAATTCTCAAGTTCAACGACCTGCAGGTCTATTGTCGTATGTAAAATCATGCAAATATCACTGGTCATTGGTTGCTTGTTGTATAAGCGGAAAACGGTCATTCAATCTGCATTTTACTGTGCATTTATTATTGGCCAGGAGGTGTAAACTAACGGGTGGACCAATAGCATTAGCAATACAAACGTACGAGGTTTCGAATTCTAGCTTGTCTCGAAATGCAAACGTGAATTTTTCAGGTCTCTATTAATATTACCTAAAATAAGTTTCAATATGCATTATAAAAGTGTGAGTACAGCACAATCATCACTGATAGCGTTTGACACGTTCGCGGTAACTGCAAAATTATTTTATACAGTGCTATGATCAAGTCGACGTGCAACTCTTAAAGTAGATTTTGTTACTTTTTCCTTTTGCTGACTTTACCTGCTACCTACTGGGGAAGTCTGAAATACATGTATAATTTTTCGAGGGCTAAGTAGCCGACATTTTGTTGCATATAGTGCTGAAGCAGATGCTTTGTAATAACACGTGCATTATTATGTAATTGTAATAACAGTTATTTTACAATTCCATTTGCTAGATCTGGATAAAGAAACTGTCACAACTCAGGATCTAGGTTGACTTTTGTGATAAATAGAAAGAGAGACAATAAAAGGAATAATTTTGGTGACTAAAAAAAAACCACTTGTTATGTCATAAGAACTGAAAACAGAAATTATAATTTTCAGTAAATTTGTAGTTCTATCATAAATATTGCCTCCATTAGCAATAATTATTAAACTTCAAACTTGGTATATGGTGATTAGCTTTATCTACATTATGGTTGGTAACCTGGTGAGAACCACACAATTTTGATTGTGGTGGTAACAAAGTATTTTACAAAAGCATTGAAATGGTGTAATAAGGCATTTATAAAGACTAATTTTTAGTGTGAGGAAGACTCACTTGTGATTTGATGCAGTTAATATCTATATTAGTGTAAAAAAAAACAGAGTAAAATTAGACTTGCAGGTTTTAATAATGTGAGTCAGACTGGTCTAAAAAGCACTTAGTTACGCGTAAATGAGTAAGCGGAATCCCTGTCCCCAACAATGATTGCAGAGAGTTAAATCATGGTGGTTTCTTGCCTACACGCCAAATTAATTCGTTCGATGTTGCAGAAGACTCGAGGGATAAGTTGCACTAATGTCTTATATTTATAAAACTTGTCGCTATTAGATTTCCGGAGTGTGTATCAAAACGTTTGGTACATAAACATCTAAATAATAGTTTCCTACACCTTTTTACATAGTTAGATATTACTCGCTGCTGTTATTATTCCGAGACCACTTACAGTTACAAGCGGCCACTCTGCGAGCGTGCGAGGCACGGATGAGTTATGGACGTATGCGCTATCAGTTGCAACTGGAGATGCAGCAACTTTTCACAAAGGAATTTATACAAAACGTACCTGTTACGCCTATCAGGGCGTGTGCCGCTTCCGACACCTTGTGTATGAAATAGACATTAAATACTGCACTCGTTGAGAAATAAAAAAGAGTAATAGTGGAGATGGATTAGATTAAGGTTGTAAATAATAGCTGTGTGAATAAATTGAAATCAAATTTAGTTATTTTATTTTCATTAAGACCTCCATCCCTCACGAACTCTGATACGACCCTCAGGCATCTTCTAACAATACACACTGAAAAACTACTTGCGACTGCAAGCTGGTAAATATATGACTTTAGTGCACCATTCACCTTAACTCATAGGTGAAGGCAACGCTATGGCAGTAAGAAGAAGTTTAATTCTGTTACAGCCATGCAAAATGTAGCTATTTCTGTCTATGAACAGTCCTCAGTATGTGTGCATCGACCAGCCGTATGCTTTGAAGCTCCATAAGCAACACGATTTTCTGTAGTGTCGTTATAGACACACATCTGGTGGTCCACTGGTATGTTTGGATGACAAGTCAACTGAAGCATGTAGGTGGGCCCTACACACTTATGCAACCAATGTTCACTTCTCGCATCAACGACACATGGTGCTGCAAAGTTTCCACACAGTTTATTCTCAATGGCACAGTTTTCCAAACACAGTACAATTTAACCACAGCAGCGCACAAGAAGTTCACAAACTACACGCTGTCCCAGAAATACTGACACTCTTGGACCAATAACTGTACTTTCCAACACCTGATAAATCACGTGTTTTACCTATAACAGAAATGGATGGTATGTTTGCAGAAAGCCTCCATCTCTCTTTTGCCCACCAAGCCGGCCGTTCGCAACACATGCCTTATTTCAATGGCTGCATTCTGCTGATTTCAAATGTACCAAGTGGTCATAATGTGACTAGACCATGAAGTTACTATAAGGCTGAAGGATACACTATTAGCTAAAATAATTAACATAATGATTTTAAAAGAGTTTAATTAATAATAATAGCAAAGTTCAATGCAGTTGCCTATACAAGGTTCGTATATTTCCAGGTTTTCCAGAAATTTTCTAAAAAAATTTCCTAATATATCACATTTTTTTTTGTTTAAAAAACTTAAATCTAATGTTGAAACGTCATAGCAAAGCATAGAAAGGCAAGGCCAACAAAAAATATATTACACTTCTGTTGGCTGTAACAGATTACCACTTACCTCAAACCTCATGTAGAATATTGAACTTTTGTCACATGTGGATCACAATCACAGTTGCAGAAATCTAGTAGCTATACTGTTCAGTCCATTAATAATGTTTGATAAATTCCAAACTAATTTTCACAAAAACTATATATATATATATAGACAAAATATACAATTTAAAAGACATTTAAAAAATTCACCAAAAAATTGTTAACTTGAGAAGATCAAATGTAGCATTATTTTATTTCTGAAATAACATTCCAAGTGTGCATACATTTACACACTAAAATTGATAAAGCCATATTGTGCTTATTACTACCTCATGGTATTTATTTGTTCCTCAATAGCCTGGACTTCGGCTAGCTAATTATAATTAGCCTTTTTGGCCTCCAAATCAGACTTTTCTTTGGCCAGACACTTTCTACAAATTTCATCATTTTCTTTGATCACCTTTGCTTCTTTCTGGCGCTTCTCAGTTTCTTCGGTATGTCTGGCCCCTGCATTTCTGTAAGATAGCAAAAATGACTTGAAAATGCTGTAATCCGATAGGTCACCACCTGCTGCCATGATAAGAGTCCTAGACCATCCTTAGCAGCGCAACCACTGTTTCATCCTTCATGTTATCAACGAGGCACTCACTGTTAACTGAGACACTGTTAACTGAGAAACTATGTTCAACATTCGCATTGCCATGGGAAAGTATCATGACGATCTTCATGATTATCTCCACAGATTTCGGGTTGCCATTCTCATGAATGACATCTTGCCAGAAGTGGTCAACTCGTTTTTCTGATCTGCAATAGCTCTGTAGACACTTTTCCACACTAGGCTGAGGTGAAGTGATGACACTGTTTCTTTGAAAGATGTTCTAAGGTTATCTGCTTTGGCACGGCAAATAAAAGCGGAATTAAAAAATCTAGTATGTACACTGAAGAGCCAAAAAAACTGGTATAGGCGTGTGTATGCAAATAACAGTGGTATGGAACCAATCAGAGTAACGCAAAGCGGTCGGCAGCTAGATCGGTTACTGCTGCTATAATGGCAGGTTATCAAGATTTAAGTGAGTTTGAACGTGGTGTTATAGTCGGCGTACGAGAAATGGGACATAGCATCTCCGAGGTAGCGATAAAATTTGGATGTTCGCGTATCACCATTTCACGAGTGTACCGTGAATATCNACATTTGGATGTTCACGTATCACCATTTCACGAGTGTACCGTGAATATCGGGAATCCGGTAAAACATCACATCTTCGACATTGATGCGGCCGGAAAAAGATCGTGAAAGAACGGGACAAACGACGACTGANCGTACGAGAAATGGGACATAGCATCTCCGAGGTAGCGATAACATTTGGATGTTCGCGTATCACCATTTCACGAGTGTACCGTGAATATCGGGAATCCGGTAAAACATCACATCTTCGACATTGATGCGGCCGGAAAAAGATCGTGAAAGAACGGGACAAATGACGACTGACGAGAATCATTAAATGTGACAGACGTGCAACCCTTTCTCAAATTGGCGCAGATTGGATTTGTGGACTACCCTGCAGGATTCATGGTATGAATTGCCTCCTGCATACCTTCAGACATTAGTCGAGTCCATGCCACGTAGTCTTGCGGCACTTCTGCGTGCTCAGGGGCCCTACACGATATTAGGCAGGTGTACCAGTTTTTTTGGCTCTTCAGTGTACCTGATTGCTATCATTGTCCCAAAAGCATATGTTCAGAGATCAATTTGAATCTCTTGACTCTCTGTTAAGCGATTCATCAAAACCCACTACAATATGTTCGCAAACACTCACCGATTCCAGCAACTGTTTCTTGAAGTGAGTTTGCAATACCAAATAATATAGAATATGCAATCTTGCTTCTTTGAAGTTGCACCTTACTGGTTACAGCACTGTCTGGGAGCATAACTTTTAACAAATTAATATACTTTGCTGTTGTACAAATAGATTTATGTGCAATAATTGTATGCAGACACCACAGTATTTCTCCACGATTCACTTGTTCATTAATAACAAATGCCTTAACACTGCAGTGAGGTACATCCTTGATAATTTGTTTCTCTGGGAACTGAACAAATGTCGATGGACAGTGTTGACTGTTTGGAGACACTGGCACTGAATCAATTTTGTCCTCTTGTGGAAGTTTTAAAAAATTCACCTATTGAAAGTGTTTCTTTGTCACTAACCCTTGATAAGTGTTTTTTCCCTTTGCCATGGCTTTTTACTGCAGTATGACCCATGTTGCTTAGAGTAAACAATGTGTTGCACACTTTACACTTGACTTTTGTTGGGTCACAAGGAACCTTTCTATCAAGCCAACCCAAATTAGGGTCAATAAGCCAGTCATCTTGAAACCTTGCTGCCATTTTACAAGGCACCTGCGCAGAAAGCACATTTTTCTACAGAAACAGAAGGCACAAATAATATGTGCAAAGTTCCTCATTTATTTCTCAAAATTAAAATTAACAGTACATGTAAACACGAAACAAATTGCTGCCAAATATAAGGCTGAGAAAACAAACCTTCAGTAACTTTTGGGCAGACAGTAGCAAAAAAAGAATGTTAAATGGGCAAGAATTGTGCTTATGTATTTGGTTTTGTTAAAATCAGCACCTTTGTTAGAAAATTGGCACTGCAAAGTAATTTAGGATATACAAGATACACACACAAAACTCACTTATAACAAACTACAAAATACAGTTCTCGGGCTATTCCCAATTCTATCCACAATTCTTTATATGGACTTGCACAAGTGGTACCACGACATGGGAATTTTACTCGACTCTGCTGTTGTTTATTTACGTATTGTATAATGCGTTTCGTCTGAAAACAAATATGAATGTCCACCATATCTTAAAAAGTGAACATAAAATATAATGAAGGGATAGTCATGTTATTGTACTATAGTATTTTTAGCAGAATGTTAATTGCAAAGAGCAACAAAAAAACGAAAAAATAAGTTTGCATAGGGAAAAACATTTCTTCACCAACCTACAGTTTCCAAATTCGCGCATGCGGCAGTGTTCAGAGATATTCGAATCCATCCAACACAATACCTAAACCCTGAATTCTTAAATTAGCGGATTCGGACACGAATGTAGAGAAAATTGGTTAAAATTGCAGGTTATATTATTTTGTTACGCCTAAGTTTTTATTACAATGAATTTGTTGTTAAACAAATGCTGAAAATACAAATTACAGAGAACTGTCAGTTTCAGCATTTCAAGGGTGATTATTTAAAAATTAAAGTAGTTAGGCTTTTTTATTTAATAAATTTATAATGCTGTTTTCAATTGTAATAACGATGATGTGGTGCCGCAAGTACGAAGTTAATTTTTTTTTAAAGACCATGCATTACAAAACTATGTAAAAACCAGATTAAAACACAGTCGAAGTTGAGAAAAAGTGGTCAAATTTACTCACCTAAAGTCAAATTATTCGTCAAAAAATGTCACAGAAACAACGCGTCTTCGGAATGCACACTATCACCAATGCATTCTTTGTTGCAAATAACTAGATACGCCATTAACTCTTCTCCGTTGATAACAAATCATTTCTGAGTGATTTTCGCTTAACTTACATCCCAAACAAATTCACTTATCACGTAATACCAATTTGACATTTCCACATTCCATTCAATGAGTACATCAACATTTACGATTGTTTACGTTGTCGGCAGTCAGTGAGGCGATCTTTGGCCGCTTACGCAACTGTGGCAAGCAACTGTGTTTGTGATTGGTTATGGGTCACGTGAAAATCACCATTACAAGAACCACAAACCAATCACAACAAGTTTCACTTCACCTAAAGGGATGTTTGTACCGTGAAAAGCCACCAGCAGCTTTGCTCACTTACAGAGCAAAACACGTAACATGCAAACTGGAAAAAGTTCAGATGGGTAAAAAATTTCATGATGCATCTTAAATTTCCCTGATATTTTCCCGGTAAAAGGAATTCCCTGATATTTCCCGGTTTTCCAGGTCTGTGGCCACCCTGATATAGAGTATGGTACGTTTTTATTAAAACAAAGTCCCAGTCATTAATAATTTCCCATTAGGTTATTGACATTATTATATTAGTATTGTATATTGCAGACAAAAGTAAAATGTGCAAACCTAGTACACAAAATGTTTCCTTTCATAAGCTGTCACTGACAAGAAAAACACAAACCACAAACTAAAGTAATTTTTTTATCTGCTCACTTGTACAGACTGCTCTTAGCTAAAGAGCACCTAATTAAAAACCAAGAGTGTTGGAACAATGTCATCCAGTAAGCTGTGACTAAAGTCACCCTTTTTGGCTTGGCTAGTGTCCACAAGGTATGAAGAAAAGCTAATGATGTTACTAATACACTTGCCACAGTTAAGCATGGGGGAGATTCAGTTATAGTTTGGGGATGTTATGTCTGCACAAGGTCAGGAATATTCAATTTATTGATGATACAATGGACAGGTTTATGTGTATCAATCAACATTCTAACAGTTAATGTTAAGAAAAGTCCAAAAAAATTACGAAAGTTACCTTCCTACATTTTTCAACATTACAATCAGAAGCATACAGCTGTTCTTAAAGAATGGTTGATTTGGAAAATTAGAAAACAATTGAAAACTCCTCCTCAGTCTCCTCACCACAACTGAAGTTTTGAGTACACAGCAGAAATGTTTCTTCCAAGGAGTAGCTGAGAAGAGTTGTGACTAAAGAATGGTATGGCATCAGTTGTGAAAGGTGTGAGAGACTAGTCAACTCCGTGCAGTGCAGATGTCACGCAGTTATCTAAGCTAAAAACTATTCCACAAGAAATTAGTACTACTGTTTCATTCATTCATTTGTTGTGTCAATTACATGAATAACAATGGAACATTGAAAAGTGCAACTTCTTAGTATTTTTTTGTTACATTTTTTATAAAACACTTTACTTGTTTATAATAAAAGAAATTACCCAGAATATTTTTGTTAAACTAAAATGACTGAACAATTAATATAACTACCAAAAACTAAGATATTTTCATAAAAAAGGAGAAGGGGACAAAATTTGAGATAGTAGAAAGTAGAAAGAAAAATAATTGAGAAAAAAAGACTGTTCACAAATTAGTATATATGTATAATTTTGTTTGTTAAAAAAAAATGCAATTGAAATAATAAGTTTATTGAAGGAAAAAGATTTTTCAATTGATAAGGTGAGAGAGGTAATTTTAATTTAAGTCGTAGTACCACAGCAAAAAGAAAGGTACAAAAAGTTCATAATAAAAGATGATAGGTTATATTTATGTAAATTTATAAAAAAGTTTCTTTTTATAAATGAAGATCTATGCGACACTAATCAGGCCATAAAAATTAATAATTACAATTAAAATAGAGGAAAATTCTAATGTTAAGAGAATGTTTATATTTATGAGTAGAGTGCTATGGATAGATATTATAATTGTAAATAATTTTTCTTAGGGGACATAGGAAACACAAGTGAGTGGTGATAAAAACACCAATGAGTTAAGTAATGATGTGGATTTTCAGGGGTTATATTTACCGTTAATCACAGATATTATAATTATATATGATTGCAGAATATTTGGTTCTGCTGCCAATTCATTTAATATAATTTCCAAATTCAGTTTTATTATAGGAGTTAAACAAAATATATTATAATCTTTGGTTATTTTAATAGTTTACTGACATAGAGATCATGTTTCATTTGTTTCTAAAAAATATTCAGTATTCTAAATTTGTTTGTTATTTTTCATTTATTCCCTAGAGGGTAGGCAGTATTGAATGTTTATTAACTCTTTAACTGCGATGTTCGACTATTCTCGAATGCTGAGAATTATTGCTTACTTGCAGCATGCAAATTTAGTCTAATTTGGTGGATTCCTAAGTTGCGATGTGCGTTCGGCATGTATTCTAATAAGTGCTGCTATCTATAAAATTGATACCTCGATGTTCTGCAACTATCTTTGACTATAAAACTACAGTATTTACATACTGCAAGTGCATTATATTTGGTGTTATTCTTGCCAACAATAACAATGACATTGGGTAGTAGGAAAGGATTGTCGCAAAAAGAATGTTACTATATTTTGTTTGCTGATTCAGATTTGGAAGTAAGTGAATCTGAAAACGAAGTTGGTTTTTGCAATACAGAAAATGAGAAAACTTTTAGTTTAGTGTCAGAAAATTTCAGTGACAGTGAGACAGTGAGTGACAAACCTGTGCAACAGTTTTTGAAAGGGAAGAAAACAAACTATATGTGTAAATAGTAATGACTGGTTGAACACGGACAGTGAAAATATAAATATTTTACTAGACTGGTGTAACAAATCTCCATTACATTCATCACTAAAAAACATAACCTCAAATGACATAGCAGTAGACTGTATTTACCATTTTTTTCCAGGTCAATTTTGCTACAGTAGGAGACCAAACAAATGTATATGCATCCCAGTTTTATGAAAATGTGACAACAGACAAATTATCACCTCGTTCAAGGTACCATCAGTGGAATGAGTGTACTCCTGAGGACATACAGGCAATGAAAGCTGTAGAAATCAGTATGGGCTTGTGTTGCAAAACATCAATAGAACAGTATTTCTGTGGAACATGGATAAATGCTACCCAAAATTATTCAAACATTATGACTCGTGACAGATACCACATTCTCAGGTCATTTCTGCACTTTGCTGACAACAAAAAGCAACTTCCAAAAATGCATCAGGATTATGACCCTCTCTTCAAAATTCATCCAAACACAGACATAGTGAAAGACGTTTACTTGCATGAATTTAAACTGGGTCAAAACTTATCTATTGATGAAACCATGCTTCACTTCAAAGGACGTCTATGGTTCAAACAATACATGCCGTCAAAAACTTCTACAAAATGGGGTGTGATGCTATGGTCAACATGTGACAGTGAAACAGGTTTCTTGTGGAGGTTCTATGTTTATGTTGAAAAAGGCAGACTACAAGTAAATGTTGATCACAGCTTGAGGTTAGATGAGCGAGTGGTTTGAAAAATTATTTTGGGGTTTGAACACATGCTGCGAATTCTCTATTGTAACAATTTCTTTTCTAGCCAGTCATTGTTCCAGTTCCTCAGAGAAATTGGCATAGGAGATTGCAGGACACTTCGCACAAACAGGCATGGTATGCCAACTGAGTGTAAACCAATAGTTTGCAAAATGAAGAAAGGTGACAAGCCCAAATTTTGGCTGAACAAAGCAGAGGGAATGATTGTGTGCTCTTGGCAAGATACTGAACAAGTTACTCTGTTGTCAACTGTGCATGACAATGAGTTGACTGAAGTAAGAACAAAAGTTAAGCAAACTGAAGAAGGGTACAGAATTGTTTCCAAACCAAAAATGGTATTGGAGTATAACAGGACCATGAATGGTGTAGATCGTTTTGACCAACTATCATCATCATACTGTTGCTATCACAAAAAAAGGCAGTGGTATCATGTATTGTGGCATTTCATGGTTGAAGCAGTACTTTTGAATGGAAAAATTGCCTTCAATATGTCGAGAGATACTAAAATGTCTGCAATACAACACAGCAACTGCATCATTGAGGGACTTCTGGAAGAATATTCTCGACCATCACCAAAAAAGAAAGGCCTTATTTGTGCTGATGATGTTCCACTTACCAGACTGAATGAACGCCATTTTATTGGACTACAAAGTGACAAAAACCACAAGCCAAATTGCATTGTTTGCTCCATAATGCCTTACCAATGCAATCAAAAAGGAAGAGGAAACTGTAAACGGAAGCAAACCATCTACATGTGCAAGAATTGCCCCGATCATCCTCCACTCTGTCCTGTGCCTTGCTTTGAGTAGTACCACAGTAAAAAAAAACATCAGGAAAGTCTGCACATGTAATAAACTGTAAATACTTTGTATATTCTTTCTGTGTTTGAAATAACTTACATGCAAATTTATCCTCCACTCTGTCCTCCAAATCATTAATAATTGAATTGATTTATTTTTTTTTGAGAAAAGAAAAGAATAATTTGTAGAATTTGTGTAAGAGGAAGGAGAAAATAAAATTGATGAAAAGAATTTTGACGTATTAATTTCCACATAAATATTATCACTGAAGTAATTTCTACATATCTGATTAAACTGAAATGTTACATCACAAACCACTGGCATTTTTTCCTGGTACCTGATGGTGTTCTCATACATTTGTTCAATTCATGTAAATACAGTACAATTTTACCATGTCACATAATCAGCAGACATATACTGACAAAAACAGACTACAGGCAGGCAGTTATGCACTGCACTTCGTGTGAAGTTGTTCTAGCACACACATGCATGCACACACATGCATGCACACACACGCATGCACGCACACACCCCCATTACTTGCTGCTTAGTCACATGTTACACCAAACACACAATGCCGCAGGAGAAACAGATAGGCGTGTATTTTTGGATATGCTAACTCTATACTTCACAGTTGACAAAAATAAACATCCCACCCACCACTTTCCAAATGATTTATATTTAGTAATAACTTCCAGGGCATTAGTATTCCACACAATATTACTTAAAAGGTGCATTTGAATGCATTCCACAGAATAATGTTGGTTTATACCCCCATGCCAGGCACAGGGAGCATGTGGCTGTCTTTTGGTGGCCCGGGCGGTGAGTTACTACTACCTGGCCACACTTTCATGCCTGGCGGACAGGATGATTGACAGCTACCTGGACTGGCATCAACCCTCCCTCCACACCCTGCTGGAGAAGTTGGAGGTGGCAGGATATTGAATGAACTTTATACTAATCTCCTTCCTTGGCACAACCTGATATGTAAAGAAGTTTCTGGACTATGGCCAATGACACCAAGTATTACCGCAGCTGGAGGGTTGGCAGTTTTTATGGTAGCCATCAGGCTCAAGTCTGGTGCAGCAACAGATATTTGCAGAGGGGATAGACAGTAGAGGGTGCGAGATAACAACTGATGAAAGAAAGAGAGAGAGAGAGAAAGAGAGAGAGAGAAAAAGAGAGAGAGAGAAAAAGAGAGAGAGAGAAAAAAAGAGAGAGAGAGAAAGAGAGAGAAAGAGGGAGAGAAAGAGAGAGAGAGAGAAAGAAAGGGGAAAAATAGAGGGGAAAGAGAAGTAAAGAGAGAGAGAGAGAGGGGAGAGAAAGAAAGAAAGTGTGTGTGAACTGACAACAGTAAGTGGTACCAGATAAGTGCAGTGCTACTGTGCATGGGGGCACTCGCAGCACACTAGAACATTCCAGACTGGTGGAATTTGGTCTGAATTAAGGTGGGACTCTATGAACATGTGATACAGTCTTTATTGTAAATACTGGAACCGTAAAATATGGACATATAATTTATAAAATAATTCAATAGGTGTTGATCTACTGTTTATTGGGATTGATTTTGGTTATTTAAATGCATTAATTTCTGTGAGATTATGAATAATTGTGTAAAATTTAGTTGTAAATAGCAGATGAAAGCAATTTATTGTGACATAAGTCAAGAGTGTTTGTAAATAAATTAGAAAAAAAATATAATTCTTATTTCATTAGGACTTCCATCCCTTAAATAACCTGGCTAAACCCAAAGACTGAGAAACTGTCACAATGCTGTTCAATTTGATTCCAATAATGTTTTCCACATTTCTAACAGATTAGATAAGATAAAATCAGCTTCAAGAAGGGGGAGGGAGTCTTTGACAAAAGAGGAGAAATAACATTGACAACTGCTGTAAACATGGTGTATTACGCAAACAACAAAACATGCATTGAGGTCTGGTACTCACAGCTCCTCCCGCTGCCGTTGGGACAGATTCGTCATTTTCATGTTCTTACACTGGCCAGGACGAGAAGTAACACAAATTCTTTTCACACCAGCATTACCTAAAACCAAAACAGGCAAGCATATGTATAAATCAGCCCACAACCTTCATAAATTTCCATGAAATGGAGCAGAATATGGTGCTGTGCCGTGTGCATCCTGTATAACATATACAGCCCAAAACACTTATAGCCATTACACTGACACAGCTAGAGTGTTTCCAGAAGTTATTTCTAAAAAATTTGAATTCAGAATACTTTACAGAAATCTACACTTTTTTCTGTTGCTTAATGCTGTAATTATGACAAACTATTTCACTTCATGGCTGGGTCACTCTTAAGCAGTCATTGCAATGATTTTCTAGTAAACAACTAAAACAATGATTGGCAAGAAAACTATGAAACAGTCAATAAATGCAAACACAACAGGAAGAACGACAGAGCAATGTCAAGTTGTAAACCTTAAAGTAAACAACTGCATATCCTCAGACCCTAAATTAGTTGCAGGTACATTTAATTCATACTACTTAAATGTCGTAGAAAACATAATTAACATAAATATTAAACAAGATATAAACCATATTCCAGGGTACTGAATACCCTGCTATATCTTTTACATACACAACTCCAAAAGAAGTGAAGAAAATAATCAATTCTTTGCAACCAAATTATCAAGTGGCTATGATGGCATTAGCTGTAGGTTATTAAAGCAATGTGCTTTTGAATTCGGTGTTCCATTACGCCATATTTGCAATGCTATCTTTAATACAAGATTGTTTCCAGACAGACTCAAATGGGCCATGGTAACACCATTGTTTAAGAAAGGCGACAAGACCAAAATAACCAATTATAGACCTATCTCACTTCTTACCTCCTTCTCAAAAGTAATTGAAAAACTAATTTACAGGAGATTGCTTACACATTTTGAGAATCACAAAATTTTATAAAAATTTTCAGTTTGGCTTTAGGAAAAAGTGTCTCAACAAATAATGCAATTTGCAAACTAACAAATTGCATTCTTAACTTACTTGGTAAAAAGATGCCATCTAATAGAATTTTTTGCGACCTCACTAGAGCATTTGACTGTGTAAATCACAACATACTTCTAGAAAAATTAAAGTTTTATGGAGTATCAGGTACACCCAATAAACTCATACCTTTCAAATAGACAAGTGCAGATCAAAGGAAAAACTACTTAATTCAACTCTGAGCCAGGAAAAATAAAGGATGGGGTCACACACGGCTCAATATTAGGCCCCCTACACTTCCTAGTTTATATAAATGACATCCCATGTGCCTTAACCCCAGGTACTACTCCAGTTTTATTTGCAAATGATACTAGTATCTTAGTCTCTGGAAACTCAATAAATGGTCTTATGCAAAAAACAGAAACAACTTTTACAGAGCTAAAAGCATGGTTTACTGCAAACAAATTAAATCTCAACCTAGATAAAACATATCATGAACTTCCTCACAAAGAACAGAAAAAAACACTAATTCATATGTTAGCAGTAACACAGACAAAATTAATGAATCAGAAGTGACTAAATTTCTTGGCTTAAAAGTAGACAATTAACTAAACTGGAAATCTCACATTGCGTATATTTTACCTAGATTAAGTTCAGCCTATTTTGCTCTATAAAGTGTTGCAGAGGTCTTGAACAAAAATAAAACAAAAATGGTATAGTTTTTAATTCCATCATGTGTTACGGTATAATTTTTTGGGTTAATTCCACTGGCAGTAAAAAAGTGTTTCACATGCAAAAGAGAGCTGTAAGAATAATCAATGGCAAAAGAAAGTCAGACTCCTGTAGATCTCTTTTCAAGAGCTCAGAGATTTTAACATTTGCATATGAGTACATGTTTTCAGTACTCATATTCGTGTCCAAAAACAGTCATTAATTAAAAAAAAAAAAAGGTCCTTTTATAAGCAAGCATGACACTACAATAAAAAACTCACATGGCATCAGTTAACATAAAACTAGTCCAAAAAGGGCAGTCCTACCTTGGTAGCCAACTTTGGAATAAAGTTGGCAACACATTCAAGAAATTTGCTTCTCTTACCAAAAACTCTTTTAAAAAACAGTTGAAAGAATTTTTTATTGAATGTGCATTTTATAGCGCAGATGAATATCTGAACTACAAAAATTAATTAATTACTGGGTAATTATTAAATTTAGTGACTTTTCTGAATGAAAAGTCCTAGGCCAACAAAAGTTGCATTAATGGGTTCTGCACAGCTTACTTGTTAATATTCTGAAAGACGTCATATTAAAATAAATAGAATGTATTAAATAAAATAGTTGAAAGTACAAGTAGTTCGCTGCTTTGTTTACAGTGGACGCCATAATCTTTGGCGACGTAATGATTCCTGCCGTCACCTAAACGGAAATTTTTGGAAAAGCTCAGTAGTTATTCTGCCTTTGGCGGTGTGTGTCGCGACGTCCCAATCCGGCGGATTTAAAATAAAGAAAGCAAGAACGAGTGCTTCTGTGCGTTATATTCGCCTATGAACGAGTGTCAGTGCGTAATATTCGGCTATGAACGAGTGCTTCAGTGCGTTATATTCGCGTATGTGGCATTTTAGTGGAACATGGTGTTCCATCGAGTAAGGTAAGGTTGAATTGGCCGTTGACAGAGGAATTGTACCGGCCGCCTTCTAGGTGAGTTAATTGATATTCTTTTGGTGTGTTATACGGTTCCTTTAAATCCCTAAAATCCTAAATTCGTAGTTTAGTGTGAAACCCTACAATCCTAGGTTAGTGTGAAACCCTACAATCCTAGGTAAGTTTAAAAATGTAAAATAGTGATTCACCCATCTTGGGGTTAGGTTTTGTTAGGTTAAGTGGGCACATATTACGAAATTAGTCGTACGTTTAGGCATGTCACTTATGAGAATAGGCATAGCGCTGTTACCAAACCCTGCCATTGTATTCATACATAGCCAAGGCAGGCAGCTGACAACGAAACTTTCAACCCGGGGATGCACCCCAGGGAAAGAACCGAAGTTTGAGAGTCACAGGGGATGTCCCGAGATTATTAGCTCGGGGAAGACCCTTGAGCCACGCAAGAGAAATACCTGATAGGCGGCCCTCGGTGAAGAAAACAGGGGATATCCTGACGAGAATTACTGCAGACCACAGCTTCATAGAAATCCCAGCGACTCCTACTTCACCCTCCCTCCTCCCTGGTCAGGGCACACAAGCCGCTGACGAGACACAAAATCANAAATCCCAGCGACTCCTACTTCACCCTCCCTCCTCCCTGGTCAGGGCACACAAGCCGCTGACGAGACACAAAATCAGACAGACAGGGGAACTCCCCAGTTCTCTCACCACGAGAAATTGCTGATAAATGTATCTTGAACATAGCGACGCACGAGTTAAATTCACGAGCACAGCCGAGACGGAGGCAGTTGTTCAGCGTGAGGCAGAGAAGTCGGGAGCGTGAGCCGGATCGTTGCGGAAGTCGACGCAGAAGAGGAGATGTGCTCTCCAACGGGAACAGCCAGCCGAGATCACAGAGACATCACAAGTCTCGGAAAACCAACCCCGGACTTCCAAAACAGGACGCCGGGCTGACCCAGCTACACCAACCAACGAAGACAACTCACCAAAAGCCGCAGTCACAGATGAGTAAAAAACATCTCCTGCCAAGCAGCCTTCCCCAACGCATAGCATTCCACCAACCTGCCCTTTAGACCCACGCCGTGTGGGGGGTAGGGGGGNGCCAAGCAGCCTTCCCCAACGCATAGCATTCCACCAACCTGCCCTTTAGACCCACGCCGTGTGGGGGGTAGGGGGGCTTGGTCTCATATGTGTTTAAATACCCATGTTATTGTCGGTCAAATAAAAGACTTGTGTGATAACTAAGACAATACGAATGCTTGTTCACCCCTTACGCAACAACTACAGGTGCCCTTAGTCTGCAACAAAGTACAGTAACTCAGTACCCTACTAACCAACATCCATCCTGTATAACTCAAGAGTACAGTAGCGTCAAGTTAATTTGGCGCCCAACGTGGGGCGTAGTTAAGTCTGTATAGANTCCTGTATAACTCAAGAGTACAGTAGCGTCAAGTTAATTTGGCGCCCAACGTGGGGCGTAGTTAAGTCTGTATAGACAGAAACAGGACCAGATAATACCGTAGAGAAGGGGTCGGCCTTACTGAGCTAGTAAGGATGTCCGAGACTTCAGGGAGTCTGGAATATAACCCTGTGGCACCCAACATTACAGTAACCCCAAATTTATTAAACCAGCAGACGAGGAATGCCGATCGAAGGCAGGCGAGGAGTCTACAGGATATGCAAATACAACAGGAGGGGAGCGAGGCGAGGACCAAGATGACCCAAGATAACCTCCGGACGAGGAACAAGGGAAGAGGGGAACAGATGGAGCAGTGCAGTGCTTCACTGTGTCACGGTACAGGACTATACATGATCAGATGCAGCACTTGCCCTCAACGCCATTGTAACCAGTGTATTGGCTGGCCAGACTCTTTATGGCCGACGCAAGGGATGCAGTATCGTTGTCATAATTGCCAGGTACAGTAGACGCGCTGCAACCTCCTTAATTGCCCTGAGTGCAACACGCGCCGCACGCAGTGTGCTACATGTCCACAGTCATTTTACGAGTGTTTTGGGTGGCCCTACAAAGCCAAGAGCACGAGAGGCTGGGTATACTATTGCAGGGTATGCCAAGGACTGAAGAAATGGGAACTCCCTTCTAATCTGGGCCGAACCCCCAGTAATCGGGTAGAAAAGGAACAAAAAATAACAGAGGAAGTAGTCTTGCTGGAATTCTCAGGAAGGCCACATGAGGACCCAGAAATGTTTATAAAAAAAGTGAACACGAGTTTCAGACCGGTGGGATTCCCAGTAAACGATGGATACAAAAAGAACGGGAACAGCTAAAGGAAGCCGCCCTCACATGGTGGAATAAGTACGGCAAATTTGTGACCACATTGGAACAATTCGCTACCCGCCTGAGCAGTAAATTCGCAGGGGAAGACGTACCCACCGCGTTACGCATAAACTATTACACAAAGAAGCAGCAGAAACAGGAGGAGGAAGAAATTTTTATTAGGAGAAAAGCACAAATGTATTCACGTATCGCACCCAAAGGAGCAGAGGTGGAGGGGGTTAATATTATTACGAAGTTATTAACATCAGCTATACGGAGTGCTCTTCGACACCCACTGGTAATACGGATGGAGGAACTGGTAGAGAGAGCAGGAGAAGCGGAGATAGATTATCAGGAAATGGAAAAAGCAGATGTTGCTACACGCCTGCCACCAACCCTCCCGGGCACCCGCCCGGTGTGGGCAACCGAGAATAAAACAGACCCGCCAGAATCGAAGGGGAAATCTTACCCCGGTGCTGGTACTGTCCCGAGAGGCATTTGCATCGCGACTGCCCTACAGTAAAAGCCAGAATAGCCGCCGAAAGGGAGAAAGCTACCCAGGGTTCCTCCCTTGAGGCAGGGAAGGGGAACTACCAGAAGCGAGAGCCGGGAAATGCACGCGCCGGGACCTCGAGTCACCCATCACCCCCGGCGTAAGTAAAAGGGTGGGGCGAATACTAACTTTAAGCGTTCCGAGACCGGGAACACAAGCCCCTCGGATCGAAGTCCGGATCAATAACCAAAATATTAAGGCGGTCCTGGACACTGCCGCGGCCGGAAATTTCTTTAAAAGCCGGCAGCTAACACTCGAGCAGAAAAACTCCAGAACCATTCAAATGGCCCAGACTGAATCACGACTGGCTATAGAAGGGAAGGTTACATTGCCAGTATCCACGAGTGTAGAAACAATAGAAACAGAATTCTTTTGCAGCCCGCATTTAGTAGAAGAAATTATTCTCGGGCAACCATGGCTGACAAGCCAAGGTTGTATCNAGAACCATTCAAATGGCCCAGACTGAATCACGACTGGCTATAGAAGGGAAGGTTACATTGCCAGTATCCACGAGTGTAGAAACAATAGAAACAGAATTCTTTTGCAGCCCGCATTTAGTAGAAGAAATTATTCTCGGGCAACCATGGCTGACAAGCCAAGGTTGTATCATCGACTGCGGGCAAAAGCGATTATACTTAGGCAAGCGGGATAGGATGGCTATAAATTGGGAGGCCCCAACAAACAAGCACAAACCCCAAGAAATCTGTGGTGAGGTGGTGAACCACCAACTAGGAACTGACCAGCTTAAGGCACTACTGCAGATACTGGACACCCATGTCACTATATTCGAGCATAACGACAGATTAAAGCAGACCACAGCCATCTAACATGAAATATGGTTAAAAGATTCTCACCCCATATACTGCCGCCTAAGCAACCTGTCAGCCTACCGCAGGCAGATAATCTTAAACCAGGTAGCCGAGATGAAAGAGCAAGGGATACTGGAGCCGACTAACTCACCATATAAAGCCAAGGTGGTACTTGTACCGAAGAAAGATGGAGGATTCCGTTTTTGTGTAAACTACCAGGCCTTGAACGATGTCACCTATCCACTCGTTCCCCCAACTATAAACATGGCTAATATGCTCTGCGACCTAGGGGACGCGCGCATATTGTCCACGCTAGACATGCGCAGCGGATACTGGCAAATTCAAGTACACCCAGGGTCCCGGAAATATACGGCATTCATTACCCCAGTAGGCGAAACGCTATAGTTTCGCGTAATGCCCTTCGGGTTGAAGAACGCACCTGCTACCTTCAAACAATTGATGTCAGCAGTAGTGCTGACAGGCTATAGCGGCCAATTTTGCCTAGCGTACCTGGATGATGTGATAATATATTCCCGCAAATGGGAGGAACACCGGGTGCACTTGCAAAAAGTGATGGAACGTTTTGAACTCCATGGACTTACGTGCCGACTGGAAAAGTGCGACTTCGGGAAAACCGAGGTTGAATATTTAGGGCACATAATTACCCCGGACGGGAATCATCTGAAGCCTGAGAAAGTACGAGAAATTGAGGAGGCTAAAGTACCAATTAACCGGAGGCAATTGAAACTGTTTCTGGGGCTATGCAATTGGCTCCGAGACTTTATAGAAGATGTCGCCCCCCTTATGGCCCCCCTCAGCGAGCTCCTACCTAAAACAGCTCTCTGGAAGTGGGCCGACCGACACAAAGAGACCTTTCACAAATTAAAGGCGCGTTATAGCAACATAACCATGCTCCGTCGGCCTATACCAGATTTACCCCTAATCTTGCAGACTGATGCAAGCGGAACCGGAATGGGTGCTGTCCTATACCAGGAGCAGTCACAGAACCAGCGACGGATTATAGCATATGCCAGCATTATGCTATATGAGACCAAACGGCACTACCATAGTAATGAGCAGGAATGCTTGGCAGTTATTTGGGCAGTCCGCAAATATCGCTACTACCAGGAGGACAGACCCTTTATTCTAAGAACCAACAAAAAGGCCCTTACATGGCTAAAAACCAAGAGTAGTGTAAGGGCGAAATTGGGGAGGTGGGCGTTATTCGTAATGGAATTTACATTCACAATCTAGCACTGCCCGAGATCTACCAACGAGTTGCCCGATGCATTATCCCGCCAACCGCAAATATCTCACCAAGAAAGCGGAACAAACGACTGGGAACATATGCTACCCCCCTCCCCCCAAAGCTACCTCGGTCCGATTACCTGGAGCTACAGTTGATTAAGTTCTGCGAAAGCAAAGAACTATTACAAGACCAACAGCAGACCAATCCCGAATTACTGGAACTAATGAGAAAATATCCCGACCGGTATGAGGAAAGTAATGGCGTCATCTGGGCAAGAGCGCACCCGCAAACGGATCAGTGGAAAATCTGAGTTCCCCATGAGCTACGAACCAGTATCTGCGAACACCACCACGATCACCCCCAAGCGGGACACCCGGGATTTCACGAGACATTAAGGGCCATGACGAACCGGTACACCTGGAACATCGGCTGTGAAGTCAGAGAATACATTGCCTAATGTCGAACTTGCTGTGAAAACAAAGCTTACCCCAAACCAAAGACGCGATATACACCCAAGCGGCCAAAAGCTCCATGGGCCCACATCGCCACAGATATTATGGACCCCTGCCACCGTACACCCCGAGGAAAGAGATACTTCCTGGTAGTGACAGACCAGTTTTCCAGGTGGACGGAAGCATTCCTGATACCTAATCAGGAAGCAAAAACAATTATCCGACAGATGGAGCGAGAGGTCTTTCACTGATGAGGATATCCGAAATGTGTCTAACAGACAACGGTTCCCAGTTTACGGGCATAAAATGGGCGAAGGCATGCGAGGCGTGGGAGGCGGAAAGCTGGACGACTCCAGCCTACCACCCTCAGGTAAATCCTACATAGTGCCGGAACCAGGAATTGAAAAAGAGTATGCATCTACGAACGGGTGACAACCATTCGCAATGGGATGTACAGCTACCGGAAATCTTTTACACATTACGACGCCGGTACAATGACGCCATTAGAACTTCCCCTACCCAGCTGATACTAGGATGTAACCTCAGACGACCCGGGGAATGGCAGTGGGAAACGGAAGCTACGGAACTACCTACCCCCAAAGAGATAAGAAGGGCGGCAATTCGGAGAACAGGCGTAGCTCGGAGAAACCAGTACTCAGAGCAAGCAATCGGTGGACACCACCTGCCCGAGGGTAGGCATGTATTGCGACGTAACCACCCTTTGAGTCGAGCCAGTGACAAATTCTATGCGGGATTTGCACCAAAATGGGAAGGGCCATATGTCATAGTATAGCGCCAAGGTAATGTGTACTGGACGGAGAACGAGATGGGAAAAATGCGGAAGGTAGTAAGGGACCAGATACGGCCTATCCCCGAACCCCGTGTCCAACATTACCCCAGAGAAGATACAAGAAACGACCCAGAGGCACCCGCAGCATGTCACTAGCCCACCAGATGGTAAACAGTGAGGACAGTGACGAAGAGATAGCGGACATAAGGGATCAAGCCGCGCTGCTCCGGCTCCCAGTGCCAGCATCACGCCTCCCTATCTCAACAAGTGTCCCAAAGACGCCTGAGCGGATACGCCAGACAGTAGTGGTGCCTGGGGAGGCAACAAGACCCTCTTACCAGGCCATACGCGCGAGCGAGGAGGCGAATGAAGGCGGAAACCGGACAGAGAGTGCGGAGCCACGCAAACGGGAGGAAGAGGAGGCCAGGATAAATGAGAGGAAACGGGAAGGCGGGAGACAGCAAGAGAACGAATGGAGGCCGGAAGCGAACGTGGAGAAAGAGGCGAATGAAGGGGGAGGGCAGGATGGAAGGAGAAGTGGCGACCACACGCGTAGAGGCAGGGGAGAGAGAACGGAGAATGGAACATACAGGACGCATAGGGCAAAACTCCCCCTACGAGTGAGCACCGATGGAGAGTCGAACCAGAGCAAGCATCTGAGAGGAGTGGATGTGCCAGGGGAAAGCAGCCAACCCGAAGACGCGAAACAACCACCTACAGATGACCCAGCCATGCCTGAACGGGAGGATGACGATGGACCCCCTCCCCCGGCACAATGCCACGGATCCAGTGCGGAAGGTAGGCGGGGGGCCCCTTATCCAGACAGAAATAAACAAGGCCCGGCGGATACAGCCCTGGCGCAGCTGCCAGGACAGAGAAAGATGCCACCTGTACAGGGATCGACGCGAGTACAGGCTCCGCGGAGTCCAGGGGCCGAGCAGACACAACCAAGAACAGACTCTGTGCAACAAAAGGTAGGGTGTTTACCGTCTGTCGCCCGCTGAGAGCAACCAGGGCGAATGGATGCAGAAATAAGTGCAGCAAGAGTATATATTTTTTAATGTCTACCGTGTGTACATTTAGGGGGAAAGATTAATTTCAGTACCTCCAGTGTTACGTGTTAAGAGGCCTTCAGCCCAGTGTAGGGTGTTATTATGACATTGTACTTATGTGTGCAAACACGTGCAGTAAACCCAATAACAAAAAAGTCCGTGACAAGGGATGCGGGACATTAGTCTCGTTGTTTACCAGTGTTCACTTCATCAGTCTCATTGTGTATCATTATTACTTATTTTTTACCGGTGTTTACCGCCAGTGTTTACTGTTGTTTACCATTGTTAAGTAAGGGATATTGGTTAAGTGTAAAAAGGTGTAAAAATATGGGTTTTTTTTATGCACTAAAGACAGTTAAAGTAAACTGCAAAATGAGTGGGACAGTAATGTACTAAGAGTAAGTTTAGAAAGGGGCCAGCAGCCGAATTGTAAAGTGTGTGTATTTTGCCGCCAGGGTCAGTGTTGCTTATCTTTGCCCAACGTCAGACCGCTCGTAGAGCAGCAGAAAGGCTCATAAAATAACAGGGTTTTTCATTTTTTGATGGCCTGCTAGACCACGTAAAAATACCACCTGTCACTACTCACGTTACTGAAAGAAGCTTGCTCGCATACTCGTTCAGCAGAATTACCATGACCTGGACGGGTCAGTTAGTGCGGCAGAAAAGAGTGTGTAATGAACCTGTTTAATTAGTAGTAGTGATGTAAGAGAAGTGTGCAATGTAACCAGGGTGTATCTTGTTTGTAATTATTGTCAATTTTAGAGATTTTGAGACCACCCCCATAGCATCTATTTTCCCCAGGGTTAGTATGGCCTGCAATGTACTGGAAGTGTATCTCGCAAATTAATTAAGCCCTCAAGCAGAGTATTGTCCCGCAGTGACCAATAGAGTTCCCTTTTGACATCAGGTCATTCTGTTCACGTAAGGAGATGAGTGTTTGGAGGAGACGAGGTACTTGAGGCAAGGCCAGGGACAGAGAGGCAAACGACCCCCTCAGCTGATAATGCACCCCTCACTAGGTCAAAGCGAGAAGAGGGGGAAGAAGCGGCTTCAGCTAAACGAGCCACTGCAAGAGGGGAAGTAGGGGGGAAGATGGCCACGCAGACCGCGCACCAGACGTGCGCTGGGAGAGCAGTAGACGTGTGACGGCGCGCACAGAGAGACAGAGGAGTCAACCCGACAGATAAGGAACCCACAGTCGACGCCATGGCAGGGTATGCACCAGCGCATTAACTGGAGGGGAGTTGACGCATGTCGCTTATGAGAATAGGCATAGCGCTGTTACCAAACCCTGCCATTGTATTCATATATAGCCAAGGCAGGCAGCTGACAACGAAACTTTCAACCCGGGGACACACCCCAGGGAAAGAACCGAAGTTTGAGAGACACAGGGGATGTCCCGAGATTATTAGCTCGGGGAAGACCCTTGAACCATGCAAGAGAAATACCTGATAGGCGGCCCTCAGTGAAGAAAACAGGGGATATCCTGACGAGAATTACTGCAGACCACAGCTACATAGGAATCCCAGCGACTCCTACTTCACCCTCCCTCCTCCCTGGTCAGGGCACACAAGCCGCTGACGAGACACAAAATCAGACAGACAGGGGAACTCCCCAGTTCTCTCACCACGAGAAATTGCTGATAAATGTATCTTGAACATAGCGACGCACGAGTTAAATTCACGAGCAGCCGAGACGGAGGCAGTTGTTCAGCGTGAGGCAGAGAAGTCGGGAGCATGAGCCGGATCGTTGCGGAAGTCGACGCAGAAGAGGAGATGTGCTCTCCAACGGTAACAGCCAGCCAAGGTCACAGAGACATCACAAGTCCCGGAAAACCAACCCCGGACTTCCGAGACGGGATGCCGGGCTGACCCAGCTACACCAACCAACGAAGACAACTCACCAAAAGCCGCAGTCACAGATGAGTAAAAAACATCTCCTGCCAAGCAGCCTTCCCCAACGCATAGCATTCCACCAACCTGCCCTTTAGACCCACGCCGTGTGGGGGGTGGGGGGGGCTTGGTCTCATATGTGTTTAAATAACCATGTTATTGTCGGTCAAATAAAAGACTTGTGTGATAACTAAGACAATACGAATGTTTGTTCACCCCTTACGCAACAACTACAGGTGCCTTTAGTCTGCAACAAAGTACAGTAACTCAGTACCCTACTAACCAACATCCATCCTGTATAACTCAGAGGACAGTAGCGTCAACGTTCATGTCCCTCGTATATTCGTGTCCTGCGTCATTAGTAGAGTGGAAATATACCATTTTCCGCAATTTTTTTTTACAGAAAAGTCATTAAACTTAATAATTACCGTCCAATATCTTTGTACAGCTATGTATTGAAAAAAGATTTTACGGATGCAATAAACAAACAAACGTAAAAAATAACATGTCCAGCTATAGTTTCGTTTCTCTAGGAAAATGTTAGAAATGAAGTTCCAAAAAATAATTTAAATCTTGCAGTAATTTTTTTGCTTTGGCCAATTTAATAAGGATGCGGTACTTCCAGTTGCAGTGCCTACTGCGTAAAAACAACTGGGATGAAGTTTTACTCTCTACCAAAGTAAATGACAAATTTAACCTTTTTTTGAATGTTGTCCTACTAGCATTTGAAAGAATTTTTCCTCTCAACCATGGTAAAAATCATAAAAAAAACTAGCTACCAGTGGTTTACTAAAGGTATTAGGATCTCTTGTATGAACAAAATGAGGCTAAATTGCAATTCTGTAGACTCAATATACAGATTGAGCATTATCAAAAAAAATATAAAATATTTTTAAAATGTTGTAAGTATGTAAAGTCAAAAGTAACTACAACAGTAAACAAATAACCGATTCTAAGAATAAGATAGGAACTTTATGGAATACAATTAAAAATGAGATAAGTATATCACTTAATGCGGACAATGATGTTTGAGTTGGAAATACTGTATATGGTCAGTTAGTATCAGATAAAAAATAGGTAGCCAATACCTTCAATGATAATTTTTGCATGTTGCTGATTCCCTTTGTAAAAAATTCTCCTAAATCAGTTATGACAGAATATTACTTGAAGCATTTGACAAGAAATTCTGTAATACAATTGTTCCTCTCACTACCAAATGAAATAATGAAAATTATGATGGCCCTTATACCCAAAACATGTAAACCGTAAATGCCCCCATTTGCAAAGTACTGTGTCAGTTAATGGTTTTTGCAGCATGCACGTTATGTTGGCTATCTTTGTGATGATTATAGAAGAACATAGTAGTCTGCATTAAAACTTATTTGGAAATTTAATGATAAATCACTACATTTATGGTTTAAATTATGCTCTTAGAATAATGTACAATTCTTTGGGTTACAAGGCAAGGGATTTAAAAATATTTATAAATATTATGGTAGAGCATGCAACCATTAGGGTTATGTACAACTTCACCCGCCCGGTGAATACCACTGCCTTTGAGCTCTCCTCAGTCATAATTTATATATTTGCGAGAATTCCTTGCTTGTGGTGTCGGAATGTAATATATGTTACATTTGCATATTTCATTAAATGTAATTTGTCATAGGTGTCTTTATAGAACAATCTCCTCAGTGAAATTGAATACAGACACGACAGTACCTAGCGCTCTGTAAAAGAGTTTTCTGTGTGCTTTGGTCTGCCATTTTCCTTGACCACGAAGCGCGAGTGACAAAGTATTTACATTGTGACGTTTACAATTTGTTGATTTCAAGAAACGGCTCAAGTGTTTTGTTAATTGAATAAGTCAGCAAATAAATTATTTTGTATCAATGGCCTACAAAAGTGATTTTAGTGAAGGAATCATCCAAAGCTCACCACGTGTTTAGGAATCATGAAGTGAACAGTAACTCTGCATGTTTTGTAAATAATGTTTTTCGAAATTGTTACAATATTTGAAATGGCCTTTTGAAAAAAATAAAACCCTCTTATTTACCCTAATTTATTATATTAAAAATGTAACTATTTTTACACGTGAAAAATTTTCTGAAAATGTTTACATTGTGCATTTCACACATCTGTATTAACAGTGATGAATTTATATAATTTTGTCCTTGATTGAGGTTTTGACAGGTACATGGCCTAAATAAATGCCCTTTTAGTATCTTACATTGTCATAAAAATAAAACAGATGGGAATGGCAACCAGCTATAGTAGTCTGAAGTACCTAATGGACTAAAGATGTCAGTCTTTCAATGACTGCCATTGGATTCGTATAGTTTGTTTACAAAGATCATTTTCTTCACCAACAGAACAGCTGTGGCAGAGGAATACATTGTGACAACACTTCTAGAGAACTCAAATTTACTGAATTTACATGAAACTGAGAATATGTGAGTTCTGATGCATCAACTGTGCTATTTAATTTGCAGATGACACCAGCTTACTGTTTGCTGGAGACTCAATAAAAAAAATATACAGAAGTGGCTATTAGTGATTTTAACAAGGTAATTTCTTGGTTCAATGCAAACCATTTAACACTAAATATAGACTAAATGAAATGTATGCAGTTTACTACAAAAAAAAACACGCTTGTACAAAAGATTACTATTTCACAAGAAGAGCTCCCACTAAATCAAGCTTAACAGGATAAATTCCTAGGTTTGTATATTGATGAAACAAAATGGAAAATACATGTATCGCAGATAATTCCTAAACTGAGTGCAGCAGGTTTTGCATTGAGAAATGCAGTAAGTTTAATAAATCCTGAAGCTGTAAAAATTATATATTCCTCGTACTTCCATTCATTAAGCATGTTTGTTTTTGGATTTCTTTCATAATTGTGTATAGCATCATGTTTAAATCTTTATGTCCTGTTATGAGTTTTTTCTTTCTTTCTTTTTTTACTCTCACGTTGTTATGTGTGTCTTTTTTTATAACTTGATGTATCATATTGTAATTTTTTGTTCGTTCTTGCCTCCTGCCAAATGAAGTGCTCTATATAAGGCTTTTGCCATGTATTAAGGCTCCACGGAACAAGTAAATAAATAAATCTCAACGTACACATGTGCACACAGAGTATACAAGGCATCAAATTTTGACTTTTTATTTACCTGTGAAAATACATTCACCACGATGGGCGTTTTATTTTTCATTACATATTTTCTAACAACGTAAACATGGCATTGTTTAATCTAGAGCTATCAATTCTAACAGAACGCAACTAAGCCATAAAATACATGAGCATTCAACTGACCAAATACCTCAACAGATTTCTTACAAAGCAAGTTTCTAAAAATTTCCAAAAAAAAATAATTTTTTTCTATTTTCTTTTAATCTTTTTAAAATAACATAAACACTGTCAACACTTAAAAATATAATTTGATAAACTATTCTTAAACTTGGAAGCATGTGTCATATTTTTTAAATTGTTTCAGTCAGGCATGTATCCCAGAATTTTGTTTGGGGAGGGTCAGCAGGTGTGTATACGTCATTCTCAGTTTCTTCCCACTTTTTGAATCAAACCTTTTAAAAATCACCCTAGGTGTATCATGCCTGCATTTCTGCATGCCTGCATTTCAAATAAATAATATACAACAAACATTTAATACTGTTAGTAATATTAAAGCATTCTATTTTTGATTAAACTGAACGTTCACTTATTGTTAATACATTATGATATTCACTTAGTAATCCAAGCGAATTTAAAACAAGCAGTGCTGTGTTGGCAATGGCTAGTAAGAAACAGTTTGAATGTTAAATGTTATTAAATTGGTTTTTGGTACGCTTTACGTAAAGTAAACGTCTCTTATTGAAATATTTACATTTTCACGTAGCATTGGTAGAAACATATTTTACTATTACTAATTGAAAATGTTTTGTTTTCATGAAGGAAAAAACTTTAGGCAATGTGTGTCTTTTACTTTTTTTTTTAACTTATTGTTTTCCACATTTACATTTCTCAGGTATTGCAGCATACGAATAATAGTTTCAAGTTTTCGATTTTACCGGATTTTACATTTGCAGTATATCATAAATAGTTATGTCTGGATTTGAGATTTATTATTAAAACATGATTTTAATGTTAAATACTTATTTAATTTATATTCAGATCTAATGGTGGGACAGTCAAGACTTTCAGGTTGGCAACATTGGTGATTTGACTAACATTGCTGTTTTTTCTTACGATGAAAAATATGTATATTAACAAATTTGTGGTAAATGTGTTTTCTTTACTGCAGGTGTAAAAATATTTTAATGTGTGTCATTTTGGTTGAACAGATGGATTGTTCTAATGAAATGGCAGTGTTTCCATTAGGCCTTAAATTGTTTATGTGTGAAGGTGAGTGTTGAATGTACAAAGTTTGTTTGACCCTGAATGACATTTTATGACTAAAGTAATTATTTAAATGCTACATCTGAATATATCACAACGCTGTAACTTAATCAATTAAGCAATTATGTAATATGTGCTTAGTCGTTTCAGTGAACTGAATATTTGTTAGATCCTAATAAATTTCTCAAAAAGCTAAAACCCAGTCAGAAATAAAAAAACTAATAAAAATTATTTATGTTGGAAGAAATATGAGTGGAAAAAAGGTACAGTGTTAGTGTGCATGCACAAAATTGTTTAGAATGTTAGCCACCATCATGTTGTCGCCACTAAGGTAACGCGATAAAATTTGTGAAACTAATTTTGTGCAAGTTTTTGGTCATTGCATTGCATCCTCTGTTTTAATATTTGATGTGGTTCAGATTTGCCTTACACAAGAAACCTTGCCCATGCCAATAACGCGAGGTTAAAATAATAAAACATTTCCGTACTGTTTTCCCTCCACAGTTAAACATAGTTTCATGTAATGTACATAATGTTCTACACTGCAACAAATTTAATCTAATAATCTATCAAATAATTACCAATTGCACCATTATCAATACAGACACAGTTAAGTCATAAAACAGATCTCAATATGGTAGAAAATTGTACCATTTATGTTACACTTTTTTAAATACAACAGCATTGTTAGGAAGTAAAGAATGTAATGTGAACAAAGTATTTGACAGTTGGAGCAGAGAAGTCACATGGCAACATTTTTGTTTACATGAAGTGGAAGGATACAGTATCAGCACCTGAGAAATTAAGCAGGGGTTTAGATAGAAAAGTGTGTGAAGTAACCGTGAATGGACAATAGCCAGGGTGAAACAAGGGAGGAGGAGGTTGATTTAGGGGCACTTGTCCCTCTGTAACAGAGAAGAAATAGTAACACTACGGACATTACAAATCTATTAAATTTTCCAAATATATATCATATTCTACATCAACACAAATAAATCTTAAGTGTTTCCCATGTGAAAAATAAACCAATCAAAAAACCATAAAATATGTGGGGGTAAAACTATCCTTAAAAATTGGCATGACTGAAATTCTAGCTACGCCCATCAATGTTAGCTTTTATTCATATGACGTAATCTTCAGTAAAGACTTAGTGTAAGTAGGATCAACCGGAGTTTGTGTGTTGATAACGTGACATTAGCAGAGTTTATTTACATTCTTGAGCACTGTGATGCTTACTTTTGTTATTTAAATAATTGTAGCTCAACATAAATGAAATGTTTGGTAAGATATTTAAAAACCTCTGTAATTTACCCATGCCTGTGAGGTAATGTGATTTTCTGTCTGCATTTCTATGCCTGTAGTTAAAGCTATAGTATCCCTACTTGCATACTCAGGATAGTTTGTCATGACAATTACAGTAATAGAATGTAAAAACTCCTCTGGTATTTGCAAGAAATTTTAGTAAGTGGGATCCAACATGCCACATTTACCATTAATCTTTGTACACTACTGGAAAATGAAAAACAATCATGATGGAAGTGATTGATAGTGACCAAATTAGCACAAGACATTACTAGAGGGCAGTACATGAAGCAATTGTAAGCGCAGTGCTGGGGAAGATTGTGGAGTTGAAGTGGGACAGTCAATGTACAGACGTAACTAGTTGAGCAACAGGAGAAGGGTGCAGTTGCAAGGGCTTCACTGCACTCTGGAGGTAATTTCAACATTGTGAGCATGCCAGGACAGTGAAGCAAAGCCCCATTTGTACAGTAAACAGAGTTTGAATGGGGTCGAATAATGAGACTCCAGGAAACTCAATGGTCATACCGGAGAATTGCAAGACATGTTGGAAAAGAAGTTTCAGCTGTTGGTCAAGTGCATATTATGTCAGGCTGGTGAGCGGTATCTTCCACAGTGTACACGGCAGTGACACTCGGGACCAACTCCTGGGATATTGGTTTGGGGAGCCATAACCGATAATGGCCATTACCTCTGGTGTTAATACAGGGAACATTGACCACTGCAAAGTATATCCATAACATCATCCAACCCGTTCTCCTACCATTTTTGCAGGGTCATGGGGATGTACTATTTAAGCAGGACAATGTCCATCCACATTCTACTCGTGCAACCCAACATGCTTCCCTGGCCAGCCCCATCACCAGATCTTTCCCCCATTGAACATGTGTGGGGATGGGTTGGATGTCATCTGGCCTGATTTCCTGCACCATTGCGGACTCTTGGCTAGTTCAGTCACCCCAAGTGCAATGTCCGTGGAATTCCATTCTGCAGAACGATATTCGTAACCTCTACGATTGTTTACATGCAAGAATTTCTGCTCAAGGAGGGTGTATACTAGGTCCTGAACAATCTCTTAGCACACCTCTGTAGAAATTATTTTTTAGTGGATATCATCGTGCCAGTGATCATGTCCTATATACAACCTGTAATATATGCAAAATTTTTTTTGGATTTCTTGCAAAGTGTCCATTAAGGTGCTCTTTTTTTCATTTTCCAGTAGTGTATTTAGTTGCAAAATGGTGAGAAAGTATATAAAAAAAAAAGACTACAAAGGATGAAAGTTACTTGAAAGATATTATACAATGTGCCGCTAACTAACTACAGATGTGGTAAACCAGGCAAAGAACTTCTTGGCCGCTCAGTGTCAGCCTATTGGCGAGCAGTACCAAGCCCTGTTGCCACATCTATCAAGCGCCCATCCCATCATAATACGTGCGCAGTGAAATCTCAACAGCAGTAATATAAATTACAATTCTTTACATAAAGAGGAACATTTTATTATAGTAGAAACAGAAATTTATGAAACACATACAAGATATATTTGGAAGTTTATATCTATTAGGAAACAGCCTGGGCAGACAAACTGCTAAATTTTACGTTGGTAGTAAAAAATTCTGACACTTAAATTTTAATATAAATAAGGTCTATCAAATATATATGTAATGATTTTCGTTTACTTACAGTTGTGTATAGCATTGAAAAAATTATTCATGTTTGTGTTGTAGCTTGTAATGGCAGCACAAACTCCTCTTCCCTGTCCAAAGAGTTGTAATGCTATTCTTTTCCATTAAAAACTTCCGCCTGTCATTCAATTTCATAAAACAAAAAAAAGACTGCAAAATTCTGTTGCTGAACTTGTTGAAAATGGATAACCTATTTTCTCACGCATAGCTGCCGTAAATTTTGTGTCGGAACTTTTCCCCTTTTCCTAAAATTCTAATGTCCTTCTCAGAGGACAGTCTTTGTTAAAATCATTAAAATCTGTAACTAGGTTCCTAAAAACTCTTGTTTTTCTAAGTGACAAATATTGCTTTTAACGTATATGCATGTCAGTCGCATTGTGCGTTCACCAGTATCGCATGCTCTTGTTGTCGCACTGTTAATTTGTTTAAAATTTATACTTTCGTGAAATAATTTTTTGATGGTATAAAAAAGATTGTTGTTTGTTAACCACTTCCCTTCCAACTACATATGCTAGCACAAGGTTTACCTAGCACCATAATTTCAACGAAAACTTTACACGCAAGCAAATGAGAAACATCGAGGATCATTCCAAGCCAGTTGCGGTACTAGAGAAATACCAGAGGCAGCTGTTGTGTTACACATTATCTGTGTCGACTAGGCACAAGTCAAGACTTTGTTATTGTCTGTTCATAAAGCATGGCAGAAACATTTAGATATACCTATGAAATATGGTATATAAATAATATTCTTTATTTAAAAAAGTTGTGAATTCATGCACATTCCGTAGCAGTGTAAAACATTAATGGATAAAGATACAGACTTGGGATTTTCACCTACTTGTTCAGCAAAATGAGCCTCTTGCAAAGAACAACCTAATTTTTATGAAATCATTCACAATTTTTGGAGCACAACTGAGAAACATTTTGCTCAACTTGTCATGGCCACCATAACACTGCGAACTAGGCAACAGCACACAGCAGTGATAGGCTACTGGTGTCAGCTAGTGGGAGGAGCTGTGCCATTTTTAGGCACTTGCTTATTTTGAACTATGTTCTTTTAACCTTGCATTACCTTTCTGGGAATATTTGAAAAATAACCCAAATTTTGTTGTATGACTTAAAACATTCTTGTAATTTTCTATTTAAAAAAATTTTTTTTTGTGAAATCCCAACAGTTAAGGTTAATTTCTTTATATAATATAAAAAAATAACTTAATACTTACTCAAAACCAAAGATCATATTTATTGTTGTTATACTTTTGAAAAGATTATTCCTTGTTTATTACTATTGTTAAATTGGGAAAATAACAATTTAGTCACACAAACTTCAGATTTTTTTTATTTATCAATCACCTAGCAAATTTTTTTAAAATCACATTTATTGATGTACTAATAATAATAATTATTATTATTATTATGTATATGTAAGGGTCCTGGAGTAGGAATTTTGGCTCTGCCTCTTTGCTTCTACTTTTACATTGGGGTCACACCTACACAACTAGATCCTCAGAGCTTTCTATTTGTGGCATGCTTTTGGTTATTTCCACTAAGTCTCTCCTATGCTACAAATGGTAGCATTTGTGTGGAGGTAGCCCAGCATGTTGCAGAGCTCTGCTAATCGACTGACCTCAAGAAGCCAAGAAGTTCTGTGCCTGGTACAGTATAACATTTTGCATGCAAAAAGAGAATTGAAATAACTTAACTAGCATTTTTAGAAGTAAAACTGTACATTAACTGAGCTAAAAGGCTGCCACATGTTTAGTGCATTAATTATTTTGTAATATTTAAACACTTTTAATGTGTAGGCATGTTTAAAATAAAAGCAAATTAATATCACTGGTAGTTATAGAAGCTCCTCTTTGATTTGACATCCAACATTTCTCATTTTTACTATACGTCGTCTTTCAGTGATATCAGACACTGCCCTGCACAAAAGTTTGTCTATTCCAAACTAATTATGATAAAACCATTTTGTTTGCACCAATGTGATCGATCAAGAACCCACTTGCCCCAAATGAAACAGCACACACTTGCATGGAGGGTTACAGGCAATGATCTCACTTGCCATAAACCAGACAGCAAGTGGAATCATAGCAGGTTGAGTTATAAAAATATACATAGCTTATGTACTTTGTAACATTAGCAACAAAAAAATTATAAAAAACTGGAAACAAAAAAAAAAATAGCAATTCCATAAACCAAATAATTTCACTGGACAAAAGTGAAAAGGAGCTATTGAGTACATTTGTACGCAATAAAAAAGTTATCTCAAAATTTTATATTGCACAGCTTTTATTTTGGATTGTTAATTTTCATTACCTTCTACTCAAATTTTTTTTTAACTATGAGAGGAGTTCGGACCCGTTAAACCCTCTCCCTTGGATACGTGCCTGGTTTCATGGTCGAACTTATCATTCTGACTAACATTGCACAAAACTGTGACCTAAAAATAAACTGTGAATGTGAAGCAGAAATGTGTGTGATAAAAAGCACACTCCAGAAACACTGACCCAAATAGATAATATTAGCATTACTCATACTAACACTTCCATGTTCAAGTTTCTAGGAAAGTTAAGAAAATTAACTTTTTAAACGTATTCCTACATTAAAAAGGAAAATAATAAAAACATTAGAAAAAACTAAGATAAATAATTATGCAACTGTAAAAAGGTATGGTAACAATTTATAACATAGTGTAGACATAAAAAAAATTGTTGGTTTGAGAACATAATAAACTTGTAATTGTACATAAGCAAAAAGAAAATGAACCACCTTGCTAGCATTAAACTGACAAAGCATGCAAAAGTCCAACATGTCTCAAATTTTTTTTAATATAAGCATTTTATGTTTTTAATTACAAAACTATAAAAATTTAATACCAAAGAAAAATCTATAGAAGAAACTATTATTTCAACAAACAAAAAATGTTCCAACAAGAATAACTTTTTCACAGTCTGTTATTGAAATACTAACATTACTGCCTAAAACAATAATTTCAGTAAAGTGATTTTATTTCCATATGTGTTAATCAGTGGTTCAATGAGTAATCAATGTTTCATTGCTGGGTAGGTAGCTCAATCCAAACTGCCAAACTATGGAAAATATATTTTGCTGTAAATTAATGAAAATCCAAGACATTTTAGAGACTTACAGCTGTTTAAGCCCTAAAAATTTTTCTGTTTTTAAGATATTTCATGGTTTTATAATATAACAATTTTATAAAAACGTTTTATCAGTTTAAAAATAATAAATGTTTACCTACATTTTAACCTTAAATCCTGTGCCAAATAAATTCCAAAAAGTTGTACAAGCTCAATGTTTGATTATAACTGAAGTGTTTTCTGAAGTCTTATAAACACCATGCATTCTTTGAAATCAGGAATTTTGTTTGCCTGTAATTCAAGTTTAACTTCTACCTATTTTAAATTTAATTGTTGCTATAAAACTTAATAAAATTTCTTTATCATATTTTAATGACATCAAAAATTAATTTTTCTTTAGCCAAACATGTGGCAAAACATAAAAATTTGAAACTACCCTAACTTTCGTATTTAATTTTGGTGAATTAATTTTCCAGTTTTTCTAATTCCATCAGTCTACTTTTAATGTAATGCCATAGAATTATAAAATACTCAAAAATATAGAAAATTAATTTTGCCACTTTAACAACCTTAACACAAGTATTTAAAACAATAATATACATATTTTTTAAAGCAATACTTTTGTACCAGGATAAAATGACAGCAGTTTAGGCAAGTCAAATGTAAGAGAATTTGTATATGCACCCTCTGAACACTAACTTTGAGAAGTATCTTCTCAATTCCTATGTTCAAAGTTTGAAAATTTGCATTTTCAGAATTACTTGCAATGTGTACTGCGACCATAAAATACTACTATGTAATATTGAAGCACATTATTCATTTTTCCATTCACAGTTATAACATAGGCAAATTGTGGGGGAATGTATAGATATTTATTTATAATCAATAAAGCTGTTGTGCAAAACTCCTCAACATTTTATAGTGTAATGTCTACTACTCATAACTTTCAGCTGGAATACATAATACACCAAATGGTTATAACCCTATCTTCACCAAAAGCAATTGAAAAATTCCTTCAATTAGATGTTTTCAAGTAAGGAGTAGATTTCTACCTACTTCTTCTTTGAATGTCACAATTTTTGCCAGTTATACTCGTCCAAAGAACTTAAAAAGGCAAGGAGATAGAAGTGAGGTAGGAGGGAGATGAGAAGGGTGGGTGAATCATGCATTCCAGAGAGTTTGGAATGTGAGGAATGCAGGATCAATACTCCGTGCCACCTGGAATAGTGTGACTGGATGGGTTGGCAAGACAGTTACCCCCCTCACCCTCACCAAAAAGGTATAACTTGTGTTACTTCAACATGCAACCTCAAGAAAGCATCCACCATTGGGATAATTTGCAAGGCAGTTTAGATGTTTAGAATATAAAATATTGGGTACATATATAACAATTATTGTGCACGTATTCAAAAACAGTAATTAACATAACATTTGTGGAAAGCTCTAAACCTTTATTTAACCAAATATATGTTCTCTTAAAATGCTTTCTGAAAAAATTATGTATATGATAGAAATTTTTCATTTCCACAAAACCACATTCAATTTTTTCAAATTGTGCTCAGCCTGTTATATCCGCAGAATAGCTGCAAACAGGAATGACAGCAAATTTTCATCTTCAGTTGCATATTTTTGTTAGGTATCATAAAAAAAATGTATTATACTAAATTATTGTATGAAAAATTTCTAATTTTAAAACATATTAATTTTATTTTAAAAAAAACTGTATTAAATATACTTAATGGTAATTATGCAGTTTAGGTGCCATTCTGAACGAAACGTCCTAGACCAACAAAAGTAGCATTAATGGGTTCTGCACAGCTTACCTTGTTCATATTTAGGAGGGGGTCATGTTAAAATAAGTAGAACATATTTTTAAAAATTTAACAAAATTACGAAATGTACGAGCAGTTTGGCAGGTCTGTTTACGTTGATTGCCATATTAATTGCTGCGCACTGCTGATAAGACGCTACCTAGCGGCCACGGATGTCATTACAGGCATTTTAACGGTCAATTTTTAAGGTCGGTAGGTATTGCGCCTTTGCCGGCATGATTCCTGTCGTCCTAATCCGGCAGATTTAAAACTGAGAAAGCAAGAACGAGTATTTCTGTGCATTATATTCACCTATGAATGAGTGTTAGTGCGTAATATTCTGCTATGAACAAGTACTTCAGTGCGTAATATTCGCATATGTGGAGTTTTAGTGGAACATGGTGTTTCTCCNTTTAAAACGGAGAAAGCAAGAACGAGTGTTTCTGTGCATTATATTCACCTATGAATGAGTGTTAGTGCGTAATATTCGGCTATGAACGAGTACTTCAGTGCGTAATATTCGCATATGTGGAGTTTTAGTGGAACATGGTGTTTCTCAGAGTGAGGTAAGGTTGAATTGGTCGTTGACAGAGAAATTGTACCAGCCGCCTTCTAGGTGAGTTAATTGATACTCTTTTGGTGTGTTTTACAGTTCTTTAAATCCCTAAAATCCTAAATTCGCACTTTAGTGTAAAACCCTACAATTGTAGTTTAGCGTAAAACCCTACAATCCTAGGTTAGTTTAAAACTCAAAAAACCTAGGTGAGTTTAAAACCCTAAAATCCTAAGTTAGTGTATAACCCTACAATCCCAGGTTAGATTAAAACCCAACAATCCTAGGTTATATTTCAAATGTAAAATAGTGATTCACTCACTGTGGGGTGAGGTTCTGATAGGTTAGGTGGGCACATGTTTCGAAATTAGTCATACGTTAATGATCCTAGTATATTTGTGTTCTGCGTAATTAGTAGAGCAGAAATATACCACTTTTTGGGGTTTTTTATTATCGAAGAGCCCCTAAACTGCATAATTACCTACCTAATATACATTGGTTCCAAAACAACCATTTTCGAATACTGAGTGCTAACAAATTCCAAAAAATGTATTATTAAATAACCTGGATTTTTCTTTTTTTAGGCAAAGTTTATAAACAACACAAGAAATGCAAGCAAACTAAAAGTCGAACGTATGAATTTCAAAGCTACAGTTTATAAACTATGCAGAATGCAAGAACTCAACGCGAGAGCTGGTCAACTTTCAACTTCTTGTATTTTTGCTTGTGCTTTTTGCCTCCTAAATCAGCTGTGATAAAATGCAAAATCATTTTACACGTGTGTAAGGCTATGATTTTCTATTATTATCATATTCTTTGCTTGTAAAATTAATTTATGTCAACTTGCTGAGAAAATGTAAGTGTTATTAAAAATTCCTATCAAGGCATTAAAAAATTGATATAAAGTGGAACCATGTTATAACGATAGTCAACAATGGCAAAATAAATTATTGCTATAGCGAGTCATCGTTATAACAAAATTTACCATGCCCCATCATTTATTTATTGTATTTGTCCTTGTAGATCCTGTGTTTTAACCAGCATACGCGACGTTGCTTTCTCCTCCATTCTTCTTCCCCTCCCCAAAATTTTCCCGCTGCGGGAGGGAGTGTCAGCGTGCTACTTCACTCCTTGTCACTTCTCTTTCACCCACCTCTTCTTCTCCTGTCTCCCCCCCCCCTTTTTTTCAAGATTCAACCAAACTATCTTTGTTTCCCTGTAAGGCAGAGGATAGCCAACCTCTCAGGTTGAGAAGAGAAGAGGCGACACGTTTTTTTGAGGGGTGACATTCCAAAACGGCAACAAAAAAAACCAGCACGTCACTGGACACTATAAGCAGGAAAACACTATGAGGGAAACACAAAAATTCAAGAATCTGGACACCAAAATATATAAAATTATGCACCATAATAAACACACAACTTTATAAAATGAACAAAACAAATATATTTTTTTTAATACTAAATCTTTTATGAAATTTGATCTCCTGGTTGCACATGTCAAAATTAGAAAGACAGAAAATCCACTCTGTATTTGTGTTGTGTTATGGTCAGTCACCCTCCTGTTAAACAGCCTTCTACTGGTGTGTCAGACATTATGTCTTATTCGCCCAACAAAAGAGAGAAGGGAGAAAGAGAAAGAGAGAGAGTGAAAGGAAAGTGGCTGTTAATACATTCACTCCCTCCCCTTGCTGGCTGATGGACCCTCATCAATGTCAAGCTGGTAGATTATCTCAGCATGGTGGAGCTTGGGATAAAAACTACAAACTTTGTTTGAAATACAGCGTAAATTGAGCATCTTTTCCATTGTTGTTTTCCTTTCCCAGCATGCTTCCTTCCACAGGAAAATTTTCAAAAGGGGAGCATATGTAATGAAATACTTTCAGTTGTGAATTGAAGTTATGTGAAATAGCTCGGAGACAAGAAATAAATTACTGAATTAGAAACAGTTTGCATTATTCACGGGAACATTATTTTCGGGAATGTTTGTTATTGTTCTTATGGAGAAACACTTGGGACCAGAAAAATCATGCATTTCAGATGGGAAAACCCTTTAAACGGGAAACTTATAAGTGGATTCTACTGTATCATATAAACAATGTAACATTGTCTAGCAACTGTTAAGACGTAAACATGCTTTTCTCCATACACTCCTTGCACAAGGCGATGCAATGACCTTGCAAACGGCAGTCTTCCTACCCCAACAACATAAAAAGAGTGGTAGGCTGCTAGCATATCGCCACCACCTTTTCCCCATCCCTCCTGCCAAACTTTTTCCAGCTTACCCCTCTTTTCTTGGCCATGAGTAGCTCTATTCCCATTCGTACCTCCCCCCTGTTATCACACCCTCTGCCATATCCCTCACAACACCCGCCCGTTCCTCTTCTCTAGCTCCGGCCGACACGAGTGTCGCTGTGCGACACAGACTAACAAAAGCTGGCTCGCACGTGCCAAGTGGGTAATTGTCAATTGCGATACGTGTTTAAACATTTTAAAAGTACACATTTACAAATGTTCATATTGCTTTAGCGAAAGGCTTAATTAACAGATTTGCGTTATAAACTAAATTTAGTACCTTTCAAATGACAAGGAAAATGACAGTCCATTTAAAAACTATTGCAATAGCGGACTTGACAATATAGGCCATTCTCGTTATAACACAGTCCCACTGTACCAGAAACATCAAAAAACTCAAAATTATATCTATATTAAACAAATATGTTTGAAAAAAGAAAAAACATGTTCATTAAAAAACCATTATGGAAGTTAATTTTTGTACTTGTTTGGTATTTTCATTTTACAAAGTTAGTGAAGTCCAGCATCGTGCAACGTTTATAAACATCCTTAATTTATCAGTGTTGTTCAGTTGCGTTTGTTGCATAGTTTATAAACCCGGCCTTGAGGTAGAACACATGCACATACTGATTACAATTACCTACAGTTATACTACTATTTACATTACTTGTAAAATATAATTTACAATAATAACAAACCGCTTAGTCCATAGACTAGATGTAATGTGTTACAAATACAAGTTCTTTGATGCAAATTTATAAAACACAGATTGGTTATATCAACAATCATTTGTTTTTAAATAGCAATGTTGTTATAATTCCGTTAGTTAATTACATCCTGTCATAAACATCGCGATAGCTTCTATGGGTGAGTTTGCATCCAGTATAAATCCAGTTTGCATACACACTGGTCTACATAAGAGGGGACTAAAAATTTTAAGTTAAACACAAACTTTCATTGCTCTATACTGGGAGCAAAGCTGGCAAAACATTACAAAATATTAGACACCTGTTCAGAATTTCTACTATATCCAACACAAAAACTGTGTTTTCTTCATCAACATTTGAGTACATAATACTTTCACACGTCCGGAAAAGTAATATAACAAGAACGACTATTATATATTGCGTTGATTTCAATAATATAACGATCCCTTATAACAGAATAGACGTTTTTACGGCCATTTTGAGGTACAATACATAAAATTTAATATCAACAGAGCAATTTTAACAAGTACTAGACCTCCTATATTTATACACTACAGCTTAACAAATACTAATCAACTTACCGAAGACAAGTGTCGTTACAAACTACGAAATAATAATTAATCACAAACACTTTCCATTCACACACTTTCTGACATCCACAAAACGCAACTTGCACAACCTATAACCGTCAAGCATAAGCATTGAAATAAACGACGATCAATTTCTCAGAGCTCACTCATAGACTACATATGAGGTAGATCGATCTCAGTGGCTGCACAATCTTAGACAGACCATTGAACAGCATTTATACAACTGGTCTAGCAAAAAGTAAGAAAGAAGAATTTACGATATAAAACTAATTTGTAAACGAGTACTTAGATATGTTTTTATACTTTCTCTAACAGATTTGTAATGCAGGTTGATAAAATGTTAATAGGTAAAAGTATTTCATTAGTACATTTATGTTTATAATTTAAAAATAGGGTAATTATTAAGTTTCTAAAAAACTAAAAAAAAAAAAAAATTAAAAATTATGATGTATTTCTACTCTACTAATCACGTAGAACACGAATATACGAAGGGCGTAGCTTTAAAATAAGTACAACATATTTAAAAAAGTTGAACAAATTTGCAAAATGAGCAGTATAGTCTGTTTGATTACGTTTCTGAAAGAAACATCTTAGACCAACAAAAGTTGCATTAATGGGATCTCCACGGCTTACCTTGTTAATATTCAAGAGGTCGTAATGTTAAAATAAGTAGAATATATTTTAAAAACTTGCGAAATATGTTTGTTTACGTATGTTAACATCAGAGGAATTATACCAGCCCCCTACCTAGGTAAGTCAATTTACCTTATTTTGTTGTGTTTTACGGTTCCTTTAAATCCCTACAATCCTACATTCGTAGTTTAGTGTAAAACCCAACACATCCTAGGTTAGTGTAAAACCCTAGAATCCTAGATTAGTGTAAAATTCAAAAATTCAAGATTAGTGTAAAACCAAACAATCCTAGGTTAGTTTAAAAATGCAAAATAGTGATTCACCCATCGTGGGGTTAGGTTCTGTTAGGTTAGGTGGGCACATATTACGAAATTAGTCGGACGTTAATGCCCCTAGTATATTCGTGTTCTATGTGATTAGTAGAGTGGAAATATATCATAATTTTGAATTTTCTTTGTGTTTTTCAGAAAAGCCCCTAAACTTAATAATTACCAAAAAATAGGCTAAAAAATCTTCCGTACTGTTGGCCATGTAACTGTAGTTATGATTGGAGTAGTCGATTTTGGGTACATGTGCTGAAGACGAATAAACGGTCTACCTCATCGTTAGTGTATGAGATTACTTTGGGACACAAAAAAAATTCAGGCATATATTGGTCCAAGGTTAATACATTTGAGGATTGAGACGTAAAGGAAGAAGCCTAAAGAAATGTCAATTGTATAACATTATAAAAGATCAATTTATTTTTCAAATAAAGTTATAAAAAGGTATAGAGAAAAGCAATATAAAGTGAATTTATAAAGAAATAAAATTAACTGAATGAATATAATTTAATAAATAGAAATTCTGTCAACTTCGGAGTGTGAAGCAGCCCCTTTCCTTAGTCGATTAAGTCCTACGCAATGTGCAACTAATCCCTCTCTACTCAGATCGTGTCACCTCGTACAAGAGAAGTACACTCCTCACGACCTGGGGCCCATTACACAAAACTACAAGTTTACAAGTTAAAAGTGAAAGGACATGTAACCCGCGAGTTGAAAAAAATTCTGTTACACAAAACTACAAGCATTTACTAGCAACTACAAGTCAATTTTTACAAGTAACAAATGAATTTTTAAATAGTTACAAGTGTTTAGGTTTCACGAATCTACAAACCTGCAAAAAAAACTTGTAAAAATACTAGTATCTTACAAGAAGAACACATGAGTATAAATTTCTACAGGTTTGTATGGCGTAAAATCCAATATAAATCATCTTTCTTATACATTGTCTATGTAAATTATAAACACAAATATTTAGTACGTTTTAAGAAGAAGCTTAAACGAACATTTAATGAAATAATGTAACAGAGACACTGAAGAACATTTAGGTCATGAGTGAATGTGTAGATTGTTTGTGTAAAACACTGGATACAATTATATTCTATTATATTTTTCCAGTTTATGAAATTGGTAGACCAACTCATTATCAAGTTACAAACTGGGACAAGAGAAAAATAAAAATTTTCACATAACTAGGTGGCTCACTCGTATCAATTAAAACGATTGTATTTATTTTATTATTTGGTGCACCAAACATAAAAACCATAAGGTTGTTTCTGTTGGAGGAAACTAATTTTGTATTTGGTAGTATAAACCGTGAGCTATGCTCTGATTGGTTAATGTCTAGAGCCCTCAGCCAATAATAAACATTCTCTGTTAGCTATTGTTCATCTCGTGTGTGTTGTTGTTGTGGTTAAAGTTCGTTAAATAAAACTTACATTTCTCGATCTGCTGCGTGTTCTTTGTGTTAATAATTCAACAGGTTATGGGCCCAGATGCACCAGTAACTCACACAAGTAAAAGTAAAACATATTTCAAGTAAAAAACATCGAAATGGGTGAGTACGAACATTTTATCAACAACACCGAGAAGTTGAACGATTGTGCATCATTTCCTCTCTGGAAGTTCGAGATAAACATCTTATTTGAATCAAAAGGCCTCATTGATATTGTTGAAGGTAAAAATAAGCTACAAGACGTTGCAAATGACAAAACGAAACAAGAGTGGAAACAGAAAGATGCCAAAGCCCGTCAGGCCATTGTAGGTACTTTGGACAAGAAACATCGATCCCATCTTCTTTCTTGTTCTACGTCTCATGAAATGTACACTAAAATATGTAATATATTTGAACGTGACACAGAACATCAGAAAAACGCGACTTACGAACAATTTTTTGCCTATAAATTTGATAGCAGTAAGGACATGGCTGTAAACTTAAGTAACCTAGAAAATATTCGTTTTCGTCTCAATTCCCTTTCAAAAGACAAGATTGACGACGAAATGNAGTAACCTAGAAAATATTCGTTTTCGTCTCAATTCCCTTTCAAAAGACAAGATTGACGACGAAATGTTAATGGCTATGATAATGTCGTGTCTTCCTTCAAATTATGACACGTTCATAACATCGTGGAATTCAACCCCTAAAACTGAAAAAAANATAATGTCGTGTCTTCCTTCAAATTATGACACGTTCATAACATCGTGGAATTCAACCCCTAAAACTGAAAAAAAAATTGAAAATCTGACGGCAAGACTTCTAAATGAAGAATCACGAAAATCAGAGAGTAACGTCTCAGCATCCGCTGCTTTCTACGGTGGAACAAAACGCTCTGCACGTCCTTGGCAAAATTTCAACAAAGGGCAAAACCGCCAGGACGATTTTCCTCGTAAAAATGACTCTCGCTTTAATTATGGGTGTAAAATATGTAAAAAGAAAACTCATGAAACCAAAGATTGCTTCTTTCGTGATAAAAATCGCGGTAAAAATCAATGACAAAAACCAAGCAGCATTTTTAGCTGAAGACAAGTCAAATTCAACCAAGCAGAATGTTACTACCTTTGTGGTCGACAGTGGCGCAAGCGTTCATATGATCAAAAATGATGAACTGCTGACCCAAAAGCGTCCTAATGACACATAAATCACAGTTGCTAAGGGCAACAGCACAATTCGCGCTGTTAGTGCTGGAAAATTTGAAACCCCGGAATGCAATCTAAGCAACGTTCTGTATGTGCCAGATCTTTCTAAAAATCTTCTCTCAGTCAATGCAATTACCAAAAGAGATGGTAAAGTTGTTTTTGAGGACAATAAAGTCGAAATTTATCACGGTAAAGAACTTGTTTACACTGGAACCAAAAACGCTAGTGGACTCTTTGAAGTAAAAATGGGTTCTCAGCAAGAAGCCCTGATTGCCTCAAACAATAATAACGCTATGTGGCATAGAAAGCTCGGACACTTGGGACCAAAATACCTCAAGAAACTTGTGAAACTCTCACATGGTGTAAAACTGACAGATGCTGACCTAAAACCACTTGAATCTTGTGAAGTCTGCCTCAAGGCTAAAGCTTGCCGTAAACCCTTCGGTTTCAATCGTGCACGTGCAACGAAACCTCTAATGATACTTCACACAGATGTAGTAGGACCCCTGGAGACACCTACTTGGGACAACTACCGATACTTTGTGTCAGTCATGGATGACTGGTCACATTTCTCAGCAACGTTTCTCCTGAGGAGCAAAGATGAAGTAAAACAGATATTGAAAAATTACATCACAAAAATTGAAAACAAATGGTCATCAAAAGTTGAAAAAATTCGCCTTGACAATGGTGGAGAGTATGTTTCAAAGGATTTCAAGGAGTATTGCGATGAAAAGGGTATCGAGTTAGATTATACTCCGCCGTATACACCTCAGCTCAATTCTCATGCTGAGAGACTTGGCAGGACTTTAATGGACAAAACCAGAGCATTACTTTTCGATTCTGGAATGGAAAAAGACATGTGGGGAGAAGCCCTTCTCACTGCAACATACTTACAAAACCGCAGCCCTACAAAAGCCATAAAACTAACACCTGCGGAACTTTGGTTCAATAAAAAACCTGACTTGTCTCGCCTCCAAATCTTTGGATCAGTTGCGTATTCCAAGGTACTCTCTCACACTAAGAAACTGGATCCGAAAGTTAAGAAATACATTCATGTGGGCTACACCAGCAACGCCTACAGATTGTGGAATCCCGAAAAACAACAAATCATTGCATCCAGAGATGTCTACTTCACTAACCAAGACGTAAAACAACCTGAAGAAATAAAAAAAACTGTGAGTCTTGACTTTGATGAAGATGAAGACATCAGCTCCACAAAAGACGATTCTCTCTCAGACAAAGACGACGACGAGGAGTATGAGGACGAAATCTCTCAAAAAGAAGAGGAAACCGAAGTCACAACTGATACTCCAAATACATCAGATGCATCGTCAGTTCAAGAGACCCAAAGGAGATCGAAGAGGACTAAGAAATTGCCAGACAAATTGAGCGATTATCACCTAAATCTGGACTCTTTAGAAGAACTCCAAGAAAGCGCTCTCTTGTCATACAAAGAAGCTGTCTCGTGCAAAGAAAAACATTTTTGGCTTCAAGCTATTGAGGATGAGAAACAGTCCCTTGCAAAAAACGACACCTGGACTATCGTCGACCGGAAAGCTGCCGAAAAACAGAAAATTCTGACGAACAGATGGGTTTTTCGTATAAAAGACGACGGCAAATACAAAGCCCGACTGGTCGCAAGGGGTTGTGAGCAAACACTTGGCTACAACGAAGAGACCTACAGTCCTGTTGTAAGCAGTGATGCTTTGCGACTCATTCAAGCTTTGATCGCTCGAGAAAACCATCATATCACAAAAATCGACATAAAATCAGCATTCCTATACGGAAAAATTCTAAATCCTGTATACATGGAGATACCAGAAGGCTGGCAAAAACCTAAAAATAAAATTTGCCGACTGGAAAAAGCCCTCTACGGACTCCGTGAAGCTCCGCTTAGGTGGAACAAACGTTTCTCTGAATTTCTCATGAAAAGTGGACTAAAAGCTCTCAAAAATGAACCTTGCATTTTCAAAAACGCAGATTCAACCTTGCTTCTTGCCATCCACGTAGATGATGGAATTATCGCTTCTGACAGTGAAGATAAAATAACACAACTACTCGCTCAGCTGACTAAAGAATTCGAGATGACTGCTGTGAAAAATCCTGTAACTTTCCTTGGACTAGAAGTCACACATGAAAAAAACGGTCTAAAAATTTCACAAGCCGAGCATGTCAAGCAAGTGCTCAAGAAGTACAGAATGGAAAGTGCTAAACCCGCAACCACACCATTCGTCAAGCAAGCTACCAACGAAGATGGTAATTTGGTCACCGGTTTCCCATTCAGGGAGGCTGTTGGGAGTCTTTTGTACATCTCAACGAAAACTCGACCGGACTTGGCCTATGCTGTAGGTATGAGCAGTCGACGTGTGGAAAATCCCACGCAAGATGACCTCACCAACCTAAAAAGGACACAGTTTATGGATTTTCCGTGATAGTTACTTCCATAAGCGTACTCGAAAGACTCTACTGATGAAATCATCGCCTATAATGACTCCGACTACGCAGGTGATACCGAAAACAGAAAAAGTACGTCAGGGTATATCATTTACTACGCCGGAGGTCCTATAAGTTGGAGTTCGAAGAAGCAGCCCATCGTCGCCACTTCAAGCACAGAAAGTGAATATATTGCAGCTGCTGAATGCTGTAAGGAAGTAGTGTACCTTAAAAGTCTCTTTGAAGAACTCACAGGAAAAACCATAACAGCTACGATTCATGTTGATAATCAAAGCGCTATAGGTTTGGCTAAAAAGGGTAATTTTAACAGAAAAAGTAAACACAGTGTCGAATATTCTCCCATTTCCATAATTTATCGGATTTCATTAACTTATCTGAAAAAACACCGAACAATATATTGCTTCTCTGATCTTCAGTGCAGTCGATTTATTTTAATTTAATTTTGGCACTTTGTTTACTTGTAAAATAAACAACCACACTTGTAGAAAATAAATAGTAATTGCTAGTATACCGAAGCTTTTCAGGGAACACAAAGAAAAAGTTATTTTAGATGATAGTGCTGTTCATGAAACGGAATTTACAATTACTTGTAGATACATGCACTTGTAACTTGTAACTAATAACTTGTGAACATTTAGTTTCATGAAACGAGCCCCTGGAGCCAGCTCGGCTTACAACAAGAAAGAACTAAGGTAGTGTCACAGCCTGCCCTGACACTGCCTTAGTCATGTGGACATCCCACCTTCATGTCCCCAAGAAGCTACAACAGCATGAGACATTAGGCTGGCTGATACCTCACAAGTAATTCTCCACCTGAAAAACCACCGAGGTAATGAAAGCCACCTCTCGGGAAATCTTCGGTTTCTTTACACCAGCGAACCCACTAGTGCCCCTTCATATAGCAAGTACAGTATATTGTGTATGTGTGTATAGTGCCATGAGAGTGTGTGATGTGAAGTCCCAGAATCTTTCCACAAAATAACCAATCATCAAATAAAGTGAAAAGATGCTAATTAAAATTGCAACTTTGTTTATTGGGTATCGGGCATGTATGCTTTAAACCCCCAGTAATACATGGGCTCAGCCAGTGCCCGAAAACATTAAGATACTGGTGTGGTCCTTTCTGTCGCGGGAATAAAGTCTGATGAGCTGGTAGTTTACCGATGCAAGAGGCAGGATCTCTGTCTCTACTCCTTTCAGTTGAATAACTCTTCCAACAAAATAGAGACACCCCCCACCACCCATAGCTTGTGGTAAGGAATACATTTAAGTTTGGCTCTGCCATGTAAACCTGGTAAAACTTGAGTTTTTGTAATAATATTTTTGGTGTTTCCACTTTTATGAAAAATGTTTTATATTCCCAATATAAATTACACAACGACAATTCATGGTCTATAAAATAGTGATACTAAAGTATAATATTTACCAAAAGTTAAATGAAAAACCCCTTAGTTACAGAACGAAAAACTACTAGAATATTCAGTTTCTTTTATAAAATTACAATATCAAAGATGGAAAAAAAAAAAAACACTCTGTAGGTTAGATTACAAAGCTTTATGAAATCGTTTAGGCAGACAATCCCCACCATCCATACCAAACAAAGTGAATTCTGTCCTAAACGAGTCCCTCTAGATTATCTTCTCAAATTTGAGAAGCCAATTCTTATATCTTTCAATCTCCAGCTGGAAGTTTTCCTGTCACTCACTAGTGTAGATAACACCCAAAGGTGATGGCACAGGCTGCATGCCCACCTCCAGACGGTCTTGAAGACATCCTGGGAAGGAGGGGGTAATAATCCATCAAGGAAGCCTAACAAGTCCACCAGTGCTCATTATGTCTACAGTCTGCCTGCCGACACCAACAGTGAAGCATGCCGGTCCGATGGGGCATTTGCATCAAGGTAAGATGCAGTGTCTACAAAGTCAGCAGTCAATCCACATACGTCTCGTAGTACCGGCAGCTTATAACACGGATTTTCTTATAGCAGCTGCACGACGAATGAGGTGACACCGACACATCCCTCATCCCCTGAAGAACGATATTGATGGTATTTCTCATGTGCAGAAAATCCCAAGGTTTGGGAGGCATGTCTGAAACCCCAGGTTTCGTTCATCTGGAACACGGGTCTCGATGTTTTCCGCATACAGTAAATGCAACAAACCATACTAGGAACACTTAAGAATGACGAACAGCATATAAGACTATTTCAATTACTAAGAATACTGGTAATACAAATGCATTAAATCCAACGATTACACATAAAAAATACCCATATAAAATATTACTCATTATAAAATCTACAAGCGTAATGTATGCTTAATAGATTGTAACGAGTATACATTTCAAAATGTTCTTGCTTTAATATATGGATAAAATTTATGTGATCCACTTTTTCACGAATGCTCTTGTGGCAGTTTGTGCCTCTGCAGTCATCAACTCAACCTGGCCATCATCGTTCCGAGTCGAACACTCATCCAAGAGTGCCGCAGGAAGTGCCGACGAGAATGGAATACACCTTCCTCACCATCTTGGACTACATGACTCAAATGACCATCTTCCTTTATCCACCACATGAGGGAACTCTTGGGGCCAAATAACAAGTGGTCCAGCACATTGTTTCCCCGAATGTCATAGACGTTAAACACACAATCCATTGGAGGGAATATTCAGGCAGATAGTGCTGCGATAACCAACGTCTCCCCTGATGACATCACATAGCCTGACCTACTGGCATAACACCAAGTAATATGTGACCCCAAACCAGTGAAAAATATGTGAAATAAAATCCCATGTCGTGTGGGAAACCTTTAAACCACAAAGGAAACTAATATATGACTTTTCTTTTATAAAATGCAAATCGAGCATGGCTACCCACAACATCCCTTTTGGGATGATAGAATTGTCTAATCCTTGGAGTTGGGATTCTTTGGCTCGCCCATTGGCGAGATGTTCAAAGTTCCATATAGCCGAATTCTAATTAGTTTATGTTTATGTTTATGACTTCTTGATTTCATAGCAGACTGCCTAAACTGGGCTCACTTTCTTTTATATCAATCTTCTAATGTAGTGCCATACTCACTAATGTCTTAATATCTTAAGTAATTAACACTTAATTAGGAGCAAATATGTCCCCTGTGTCAACCTAAAAGTGTTTTGGACAAATTAATTTACTCATTAGAGGGTTCTATGTATTTTCACCCAATTTTGGCGTAGGTATCTGCAAGATCTTGAAGAAATCATGCCATTTTCGCAGTTTGACTTCAGTACTAGTCCCGAATGGCATCACAGGAGTGTCACTACGTGCGACTTTCCTCAGTAGGCTGTTACTAATTAATTTCAAAAGACATATAATTAACCGGAATATTTTGTATACTTAATGACGAGGGTTGGGCCATCTGTCTCCTGTGACTTCATTCCGGATGTAGCGCATCGCACATTCAAGTTTCTTTATCCATGACTCATACAATGTAAATTCCGTATTGTTCATCGGCAGACCGAATGCCGATTCTGCTTAACCATGTGTGTTATGTAAAAGGCACATATCTTTATTCCAAGAGATTTAGTAAACGAGTCTAACTCACACTGGTGTTTTCAGTCTCGTAAAATACCTCTTGATTATTAGGGTGTTGCACCCACTTGCAGTATACTAAGAGTGCTAATAAAAGAGTGTGAGATAGCTAATAAACTCACCATCATAAATGTCCAGGATCAAGTAGGCACTTGTGGATTACATGGTCCTTCTATGACTTCAAGCACCACTAGAACTGATGAGCACTCCACTGATCCATGGGCCACCGAACGAAAGACCCTTAATTAACTAATTCTCTGTGTGGTGGTGCTAGGTAATATTACCAACGACCCATTCTAATTAGAATTCAATGTAAGAGGGTGACAATCACCTCACCCCTGGAAAGCCATCTCAAATATCGGCTCACTAATTCGTGGCAATAGTTACACGCTGTCTTGTCCCATCAAATTGACTTTTCCTTGCTTTATTTCTGAAAGTATTTTCCATCAAAGAACAGCGCAAAAATTCGTACTTACAAGTGTAGTGAGCAGGGTCGTTTTACATGTGTTTTAGGTTCAGCAACATTTCAAAGTAACTATATAATTTTATTTTATACATTTGTTTTATGTCCCACAATGTTACAGTAACTTTTTTCATTTAGTGTAATTTTATTTCAAATGTTTGATGTCCGATTATATCTCAAAGTAACTATAATATTAATTACAAAGTTACCTGCAGGCCAACCCAACTGAGCATCGAAACCAAGACTGCCAGACACAGTTGCGCCTGTAGATTGGTAAAACCCGCATGGCCTGGGCAGAACACATGCAGAGGCCCTATTTACCATAAGAAGGTTCGTTAACCTTGACATGGGCCAGTCACCTGCAACAGTACTGGAGGGCCATTAACTGCCACTTCCAGACGAGTTCGCTTGTCTGCAGGCAGAGAACACAAGTAAAGAAGAGGGCTGCGCAGCTCAGCTACAGCACCACAAAACAACACTACAGTCCACATGGGACAACCAGGAGCGATACATTGCAAGGTGGGTCCAAGAGCCCACGCACCCACTGTGCAGATTGAAACTCGAAGAGCTCATATACATGTGAGAGCACATGCTTTCAAGTAGCACGAAGAAATACTTCGCAGGGTTTCCTCCAAAAATGGAGTGGGCTGTACTCAGTAACAAAGACACTCAGCTACACGACTTAGCTCGTCAATAATAGCAACAGACGGAGTATCGCCATCCACAGGGACGATGTACAAGTGGTGGTCAATATACGAGACCAACGTTGAGACACCAATCACCTAGATTCCCAACTAGGAAGGCATATAGCGAACCGAAAGAGAGACGAATACAACAGTCACAAGAGGCAAATTAGGAGCCTCGAGCCTTGAGACAATATACAATTGCAAATACAGCAGTCTCTCTGCCATCATACTTTTATATTTTTACATAGCGCCACGATCACCCTATAGGTGGGGAAAAGGGATCACACCCTCTCATCGCAGGTGTCCCAGCCATTCACCTGAGGTAACCAAATCCAAGACCCGAAACTGATTCACAAGTACGACAGAGAGCACCCTTTAACAAGGTTCTGAGACCCTCACCCTCATATAGCAAGCGTGTGGTCTGGCCGGAGCACTATCCAAGCCCATAGTGTCTTACCAGGACACAACAGGAGAGAGATGCCTCTCACCGCCTGGTCTTTCTTTGTGAGGGGGAATCTCTCCAGACCTCCTTCAGCATACAGAGTTAACCACTGCCAGTACAAGTCCAACTACTAGTGATAGGTATACCAGAGAAAACCTCTGGCGGGGGCCAATCCGATCAGCACATCCATCCACTTACTTGCCATGCCACTAGTGGGTTTTCAATGTTCAACCGCTCCCCCAATGACCTGCATGCCCACCGGAAGGGGGGAGTCCGATCAGCTTCTTCACCATGAAATTCCAATATTGGGCCACGTCGGCCTGAATGCCAAGTGGTCCAACACCCCGTTAAGTGGTCGGGCCTAGGTACCATCTATCGGCCCAAACCATCACGGCAGATACCCCTGACCATAGGAGACTGGTCCTATAGGAAAACTGGCGCAAAGCCCAATTCGAAAAACAGGGGTAGCATGAGTAGCCTTGGGTAGCCATGAGTGGAGAGAGGATATAAGAGAAGCATCGCCCACCCTTTCTTGGGTCAAATGTGGTACCAGACTTGGAAGCTGTAGCATGGTACTGCCACACCTTGTTTTGTCTGCAATGCCTGGATTAACGACGCCCTTAAGGGAGACAGTGGAGGTAAATTACCGCCAAGGAGGACCGCTGCCATCAGACAACATCAAAATCACAACAGCAGCAACTGCGGAACCTACTGTACCAGCCTGCAGCTTTTAGGTGCGTTGTTGCTTCATCTTTGTTTGTGCGTGTGTTTGTAAAAGTTTGCCAAGATGTTGCAGGGTCTTTTTGGAGTTGTTTATAGCATAACCTTAAATAATGTATTTCTGAAAAAGTAAATTATAAATAATTCTGTTTTTGTAATGGGTGCTTATTAATGGCTGTACTTTTGCTTTTACCTGGACTTTTTTGTTGTAAATATTCCTATCATTTGGTAAATTAACATGTACATTAACTATTTGTATATGGCATAGACAGTAGACTCGATTCTATACAGTGCAGAATCCTCCGAGTGATTCTCTGTCTTACTTTTGACCATATTATTTCTTAATATTTTTGTAATTTTGTAGAAGTAAGAACCATGAGCCTAAGCAGTAGTATGAAGTTCTCATAAGAAAACCTTGTAATATTCTTGATTAGAAGCACGCAATAATGATTTGTATTAAGTGATGTGAACCAGATGTCCACGTGTGCTCTTGTCACCATTTGCCCATATGCAGTCTCTTGAACCACCTAGCTGACACCGGGCCTGTCAAAACTGTAGTGGTGGAAGAAGACGTGTGGGAAGACCTACTCCCCCTATAGCAGCCGCGGGCTTACCACTAGCTGCAGCACCCTGGGCGTTGCCAGCCGCATAACCAACACCAACTGTCTTCGTGTGGCCACAGCCAAGACCGCGCGACCAGCATCAACAGCACAGACAACAGCAGCAGAGCCAGGATGTACTCCAACCTCCTTTCAGTCGCTGCCCACTTTTTCTGGGTTGCCCACTGAGTACACAAAGGCTTTCCTCAGAGGCTGCGCAGGACATTTAACCAGGTATGGAGTGTGTGAACAAGAGTGGCCAAATTGTGTAGGTTGCCAATTTATGGAAGATGTACTTTAGAGGTGACGCAAGTCAACCATTACGGTATGCAGTGTAGTGAGTTCTGGAATCGGTTTCAATGTCGTTTTGCTAATACTTATTCCTCCCTGCAAGCTCAGAGTCGCGTTGTTCTAGAAATACAAAATACTGGAAATGTTGACCCCTTGTGCAACTCGAAAAATAAATTTAATCAGATGTTTTCTCCTGCAAATGAGGGAAACAGAAATGATAGAAGTAGTGGCAACCACAGTGCGGTAAGAAAATAGAACAGCTCTAGCCCATTAATTCATGGTAGCATAGAGAAATTCATGTAGTCAGATGCCTAGTGTGACCAGACAGCTAGGGAGCAGGACACCACACTATGTGAGAAGGATGGGGCTTTCCCATACTGTGTAACATCACACAGATTAGGATAGCATGACTGTGCAACCTAAAGCTGTACGCGGCGCGATCCGGTACTAAACTCCGCCGACCCACAAAGACACTGACAACAACCGCGCAGCTACGCCCGCACCTGTCGGCCCACTCGCGTCCGTAGAGGCAAAAGCGATGGGCCGAACCGGTACGGGGTGCCTTCCCTACGCATACAGACATTTTGAAGGGCAACCGTTTCATTGGCTTAGTGACTGTTCACAATGCAATTCCAAAGATCCTACACCTACAGACAGTTAAGTGGTATCAATGGGAAATGGCTAATCGGGGTAGGAGAACCAGATGTTCACAGCCCCTGGGTCACAACCAAAAACTAACAGTGACACAGCAACAAGAACTGCTACAACAGGTCGCTGAAGACAACCACCAAATTATAAGCATTCCAGTCATCTTAAATAAAAAAACATGTCATGCATATGTCGACACCGCAGCATTATATAACTTTGTGTGTGTTGGGTTCGTTGATGTCAGTAAACTCAAACAGCCTAAATGATTACATCATCTTGCTACACATCAGTACACAGGTGAAGCCATGGGAAAGACAACAATAACTGTCCGAATATGCGATGTGGAAACCACCACCACTGCCCCCATGTCAGCTGACCTTAGTATTCCCTTGCTCACTGAACAGAACACCATTGTCAAGCCAGTGGCGCATAGAATACATTTTGGACAGAAAGAGTGACGAACTATGTACGACCTCGAACCCCGGATCACAAGTTGCACACCTGACTTCCATCTGGATGAACTAGACTACCCGGTACTGCCGATGTTTCGCAATGCCATGCAAAAGCTACACCATGAACGGCACGACGTATTTGAGGCAGCCGACCCACTATGTCGCACGACCATTGCAGAGCAGACATACCACTTGAACACAATCTACCGATCTATACAGTTCATGCATTTATCAACCACACCAATGTGTGATCATAAAAAACCAAATTAAAGAAATGCTTGATGAGGGCTTTATTTAACCCACCCAACGTCATTGCAATAGTGCCATAACCCTAGCTCCAGAAAAAGATGTTACATGGTTTTTCTGTGTAGGATTAGGCCAGTTAACCTAATCAACTACAGAGCTCTTCCACCATACATAAGCATCAGAGATTCATTGCATACACTCGGCCGAGGCAAAATCATGATGTCACTGAACCTTCACAGCGGGTACTTGCAAGTGCCAATCAAACCAAAGGACAAGGCCAAAACAGGTTTTACTGCACCATATGGGTGGCGATTTCAATTTTGTGCAATGCCTTTCAGGCTTAAATGTACGCCAACACCATTCCAGGCCATGATGTTCCGAATACTCGATGGGTATATAGGTGACTTTACCCTTGCATATTTAGGTGACATAGGCGGGCCACATCAAGCAACTGTCACTAGTTTTAGAAAGACTAGCCATTGAAAAAACTGACATGCACCAACCGGAAGTGCCACATAGGAAAGCCTTGCATACAAATTCTCGGACATCTGGTGGACGAAAATGGCATCTGACCAACACCTGAACAACAGGCATTCATCAATGATTTAATGGTGCCGCGCACCTGTAAACAATTGCAAAAAAAATTTCGGTCTGGTAAACTGGCTAAGGGAGTACATCGACTACTTCGTCATCATAACAGCACTACTGACGACTATGCAAAACCCCAACCGAAAAAAAAACAAGTGGACCATAGTTCNCTAAGGGAGTACATCGACTACTTCGTCATCATAACAGCACTACTGACGACTATGCAAAACCCCAACCGAAAAAAAAAAACAAGTGGACCATAGTTTNTATGCAAAACCCCAACCGAAAAAAAAACAAGTGGACCATAGTTTATGACACATTCTTCGCGGAACCGAAAGAAAGATACCGACAATGCACCACACTAACACGCCACGACCCAAGAAAACACTTGTACCTCAAAACAGCAACGAGTGAGAAAGTATTGGGAGCAGTCCTATTTCAGCTCGAGGAAAAATAAGGAGTGGCAGATAATCGATTTCAGTAGTGCAAGATTTGGACCAAAAGAGTGTAGGTACAATGTAAATGCACATGAGTGCCTCGCTGTAGTGTGGGCTGTCAAGTGGTGCCGAGTCTATATCGAATGCCAGCGTTTAACGCTAGGGACAGATAATCGCTGCCTAGTGTGGCTACACTCAACGAGAGAAGCATGTAGCAAATAAGCATGTTGGACATAGCTTCTCTAGCCATATGATTTTAAGGTTCAAATGGTCCCGGGGCCGAAAAACAGTTAGCTGAAGAAATTGCGCGCACACCTTGCGAAACTGTAGTGGTGGACGAAGACGAGTAAGATGTCCTACTCCGTCCTATAGAGGCCACCCACCGAACACCTAGCGAGGGCATAGCCAGCTCCAACAACATTGAGGCGTCGATGGGAGTCGAACTCAGGCTGGACGAACTCCAGAACAATGTGATAACTGCACAGCAATAGTGTCCAGGCACAAAATGCTGTCTAACAGAACTAACACAAAACAATAGAGAAAGGTGGTGAGTGCAAGACACATGTGTGGAAACTAAACCACGCCAGCTGGAAGAACCGTGTCGCTCATGACCAAAAATGCACATTAACAAGTCTTATGTCACGTGCATACCAGTCGGTTTACAGGACACCCAGGAACACTGCAAACAACACGTAATGTGAAAGCTCATTTTCGCTGGCCAGGAGCCATGCTTGATATGTATGGGTATGTATGCGAGTGTGTGACCTTCAACCAATTCAAAAGCCGGCACACCGATAGAGTGGTGAAAAAACCATCACGAGTGCCTACAGAGTAATTGGAAACATTCTCACTAGTCTTGTTGGGTCTTACCTCCACACAACAGCTGGAAAACGCTTCATTTTTGTCGTGAGTGACTCATTTTCCAGGTGGACACAGGCCTATCCAGTTTCCAATGCATGTGCACATAACATCACACATTTACTGGAAACCGAATTCTACCTCTACTGGGGTTACCCCAGAATACTGCTTACTGACAATGGCATACAGTTCACGGGGAGACAGTGGCGTAATCTGTGCACTAAGTGTTGGGTATTTCACCACACCATGGCCGTTAACCCTCCATGGGCCAACACAACAGAGCATCGAAACAAGGACCTCAAAACACAGCTGCGCCTGCTGGTTGGGAAAAATCATGCAACCTGGGCCGAACACCTTCCAGCGGCCCTATTCACCATCAAGAGACCAATCATGGCCAATCACCTGTCGCAGTACTGCAGGGCCGAGAACTACCGTTACCAGGTGAGTTCGGCGGAAGGTGCATAGAGAATGTAGGCGAAACAGAGGACAGCGCAGCATGGCAGCAGTGCGCAAAAGAGAACTGTAGTCCTCCCAAAGAATTCAGACACACTTCATCGCCACGTGGGTGCCGGCAACCACGTGCCATCTGTGCAGATTTAAACCTGGATAATTAGTGTATGTACGCTAGCACAAACTCTCCAGCCACAGAAAGAATTATTGCACGGGCTTCGCCCAAAAATGGAGTGGCCTGCACATAGTAGCAGAGGTGCTTGGATACACTACATAACTCATCAAGGTGAGCAACAGGAGGAGATTCGCCATACACCATGATGACCCCCATTTGGCAGTAGATGAGTTTAGCATCGAGATGCCTGGTATCACGACACCCTGAGCTGCGATGCTCAACCAAGAGATCCAACATGATGTCCCCCGAAAGCCAATGCCATCAGGGACCTCAGTTAGTGGAGAGAACTTCGGCATAGCTCGAGCCGCGAGGACCAACGTCCTCCCCAACTACGTGAAATCATCAAGCCTGCTGATCAGGAAATGAGTGCTACATGACCTATAGAGTATTTTAACTGTGGGGAATTAAATCCTGAAGCTATTGAATGCAACACAAACACAGTAGTTAACTAATTTTATATAATTTCTTTATTTAAAACCATTTCGAGCATCACTATCCTCACCCATTTTCAGGGATGAACTCGTCAAGCCAACCCAAGCTGGAACACCTGGACTCGCCTTTCTGGTATGGCCATTTTCAAAACTGTTATTTTATTCATTTTAATAATTTCAATTATTTTTATTTTGTAAATGTGCATTTGTGTATTTCTATTACAGCAGACTTCCTACCATGGTACCAGATTCTTTATTTAATTTCTCTAGTGCTGTAACATGTCCCATGATGTCAGTCACAGACATAATTAACATATAATTAAATATGGGGATGTAACCATTATGTATTGCACCTTTTATTATATTACGAGATGCATCACTTTATTACATTATAAAGTGGTTCATGTAATTTTCTTATTAATTTTGGCACTGGCTTCGGACACCATTAGCGGAAGCAGCCAATATTTTAGTCTGATCTCAGTACTCGGGCAGGCCGGTAGAATGAGAGATTCACTCCTCGTGTATCATCTCGGCATCATCAACTTTGGCTGTAAATGCTTTATTTTCAATAGTAATGTAATCAACTGTAATATTTTGCTTATTTAGTGCCAAGGGGGCAACCATCTGCCTTCCTGTAATTTGAAACAGGACTTAATGCCAAATGCATAATCATCATTTAACATTCATGAATTAGGCCCTTTGTTTCATATTGGTAATCAGCAAACCTACTGCCAGGTCCATTTCATAGTGTGCATGTAGTATGAAGGGTATATGTATCACGAACCATAATTAAACATATATAGCCCACACCTGTGTTTTATTGTGTTAACCCCCCCTGGGTATTTAGGGTACAACAACCTCTTGTAGCAAACCAAAAGTGAAAGTAAGGCGAACGAGTTGGCCTACAACATCGCCAACGTAAGGGTGAACGTCACTAGGTATGGTAAATTACTGGTAACTGCATCATATTCAAGCACCGCAGATCCACAGAGGAATCCAAGGATCCCCAGGTTGCCGACCGCACCACCCTCAGTAACTCATGCTCTCTGATATATGCTGCCTTGCAAATATGTCAGTTTCCACCTTATTCTGGTAAGCCAGATAAGGTAGGTACCCACAACAGCTTCTCTGGAAACCCCTACACGTCATATGGTTTTCCAAACTACTGTGGATATTCAACAGGAACTGCGGAAATACGCGGAATTACAAGTGAGACATACCAGAGCAGTACACCATTGTTTACATCCCCTATGGCTTGATACGCTTTGTTTTCCCATGCTCACTTCTAACAGCATTTCAGTGTGCATTGTTCCCGCTATTCACACCTTAGGATGTCTCACTATACTTCGTACAATAGTAACATAATCAACTGGAACATTTTCCTTATTTAGTGCTTAAGGAAGACAGTCTGCTTTCTTGCAGCTACAAACAGGACTTAACGCCAACAGCATAAGCATCACTTAAACATTCATGGCTTCGGCCCTTAATCTGTATTGGTCACCGGCAGGCCTAGGGCCGGGTCTACATCAATTCGAAACAAAATAGCATAAGTAGATATTAATGTGAACAACACGTCCACAAGCTACTTGCACCCAGTTCTGACCGCTGCAGTCACATCAACTGCGCCGGCTACACCAGGCCGCTCCAGCCATATCAGGCCAAGATAGCATAGTGCAGGTTGACAAGGACGGAACTTGCACCTTCTTGCCAACAAGGATTACGTAACTTAAGAGACCACCCTACTTATTTATTACAAGAGGTAACTCTTTTAATAAATAGGTAGGCGATCCGAATTTGTGTTTACCGCAAACCCTCACATGTTGAGCGCACAAGCCACTGGTCGCTACTTCGTAGCATTTCGCGCCGCGACATACGATGCGATGCACCATCAAGTGGTGTCGACCTGGCCGGTACACCGAAGCTGAAGTGCTAAGTGCTTCAAAGTGTAACCGGTAGTTTGCACCATTTTTTCAAACATATCATACAGCATCACCTCATTCTCAGCTACAGTCAGGGGTGTGTTTTATTGTATTAATAGCAATAGAGTATGGCAACCCACACCCCTTTGCCCAGGTGGACTCGTCCATCCCTTCATGAGACAGCCACCTGGCAATACTTTCGCCAGTGAAATACAAACATGTCACAGGAAATGAAATACAGATACTTTTCACAAGAAAGCATTATAGTGTATTTAATTGTTATTTATAAGAGAGTAATCGTGTTTTCATTAAGGGATATTGCTTATAAAGGCCCCATCATAGTAACATTTCATTTAGTACAGTGACACGCCCCGTCACCTTCACAAATTCAGCCTTAACATACATTTGTTAATCTATGGGGTTGTCATCAATGTGTTTCATTTAATTTATATAATTTTTCACCATTGCAATAATATTACATAGTGTTCATGTCATGTTTGCCATTCGGCATTTGATGTTGGTTCTTGTCACTTGTAACTCTTCACTGGGTTATGGCACAGGGAAATTCTACCCTCAACCAGCTCTGGGTCACCCCGACCACGTCAATATGTATATAAAACAGCACGCAAATGTCTTGAGCAACAGTCAGCATTTCATTTGTTCTACCCCTCAGGCTACTTAGGGTGCTGCACCCCCTTGTAGCAAACAAAAGTGTAAGTAAGGCGTGCGAGGTTGTCTACAACCTCTCCAACATAAGGATGAAAACCACTAGGTAAGTTACATTACTGGTAATTTCATCATCCTCAAGTACGCAGATCGACGGAGAACTCAAGGCACCTACAGGCCATTAACCGCACATCCCCTCACTAACTCATACTCACTGAGTTATGGCGCAGGCAAATTCATCAGACCCCCATGAGCTTCTTTGGAACCTCCTAAATGTCAAATCTTTTATCTTAATTTTTATTTGTATCAGTGATGGTACATTATATTTTTCACTCATTCATTTACCATACGAGGAAACTGTCTCACGCCAAATTAGTTTATAATAATGCATGGTACACTACTGATTTGTTACTTTTATCACTTGATAATAACATATTTTTCTTTAAGGTACTTGGTTAGTTAATAATTTAATATAAAAGAAATTTGAGGCTGTTATAAATTTCATTTATTTAATTTGTGAGTTTAGGTTACCAATATAGCAAAGAAACTTACGACAAGCCTGCAGCAACCATGGTATTGCAAGTCTTCTAACTTGCTGCAACGTTCTCGTGGCATGCTGTATGTGTGCAGCAAGCATGTAGCGAGAATTCTGGTCTCCACCATCAGAGATTGTCTAAGCTTTTCGTACTGAGTCGGCTGCACGTTTTTCTTGACAAACCTGCTGCAAGCTTTGTTCGCCAAGTCCGTTGCAAGTGTTTCGTGCCAAGCGTGCTGCAAAATTGTCATGTCAGGCTTGCTGCAAGCTCTTTTGGTGGAGACTTTAATTCATGCTACAAGTTTGCTGCACAAATACAGCCTTGCCTTAATATTTGATAAAAATGTACGTATTATTGTATCTCTGCGAGGATCGAAAGATAACACAACTCAGGCTCCATAGATTGTGGGCTATCCCTTGCCACCACCTTTTATATTCACCTTTATCGTCAAATGTCGGGCTCTAAAGTTAGACTTCCAACACAGGATTAATTACCTGCTATATTTGTGTGAAAAAAGCACCGACCTTAAAAGATAATAAATTGAGAATTGAAATTTAAACTTGGTTTAGTTAAACCGAGTTAAACTATAAAGTGATGAAACTGGTCCTATATGGGCCCACCAACTAACTAACTTAAGTATCAGGCACGAGAAGAGCCTGACTTCACCTTCATCCTTGGGACGACTCAACTATATTCTATCACCAAGGGAGCGGCGTACTTCTGGGCAGATGGCCACACAACCCTGAGAACACTAGTATTCCCATTCGACATCGACTGTCAATGGTATCTGGCGTCTAAGTTGGGTTACCTCCACTATCATGTGGTCCTATATTTTGGTCATTACTCCTCAAAACCTGTATGTACACATCCTAAAGCATTTGTTTCGTAATGTGTACTGTGAATAATGTGATACCCATATTAAAGTTATTTTCAATGTAATTGGTAATGTCTTTTCATATAATGTTATGATTTTTTTTGTTCTGAAAAGGCACGATTCTAAAAAATTACATTTGCTGCAGTTTTAATAATTAATTTTTATTTGCTGCACACCTTGCAAATAAATGTAGATCCTTTAAATTATTGGCAAAATATCTAATTTAAACACAGTCTACTTTTGTTTCCAACGAATACAGAATTCTTCCGGATTAATTAATCACTAGATACTTACGCAAGCCACGTCCTTCCTCCCTTAGCGCGGTCGTCCAGCAACAACAGCGCAGTTTCGATGTGAACTCTACTGGAGTCAGTCGTCCCGAACACGGCGGTAACACATCCACATCCACCAACCATTCGCTACCACCTGGCTACTGCTGGATTCAATTTACCGCCCCGATTTCGTGCCCTCAAGAGAGATATTTTGAGGGTGTGATAATTCAGGCCGACCAATGCTGCCAAGTGATGTCTCCAGTAAGAATACAGCCGGAGAAATGAATGCAGCAAGGGTAACACACTGGTTACACTTGACGTGGACCACTTCTGCATGGTTTGGGACAGCCACTGTCATTATGTCATGGGCCCACAGTCGCGGCAACAGTGCGACTCGAGGAACACGCACGTCATGCGTCCCGATGTGTGTCCGCATCGTTCACTTGGGCACGGGTCATGACCCGATACCGAGTGATCCAACCGAGTGCCTGTGGTGTCCCTAGAGATTTTTTGTGTAATTAGGATAGGAATCAAGTGTAGTAAATAGCATTAGAATTTATTGCCCACAGGCAAATGTGCGTGAAATTCACCCTTAGGGGATTGCAAGGTAATCGCAGAATAAATGCATGCCACGTGCATATTTAATGAGGTGTAGAGTAGCAATGCTAGGGTATTAGAAATGTTCTATATAATTTTCCGAGTGCAATTGTGTGTCTAATCAAGCCAATTAGTGATGTGGGAAATAATTAGAGAGAGAGAGAGAGAGAGAGAGAGAGAGAGTTTGTTGCTGTTTGTTACCGTTTAAATTTAATTTACAGGCGCAAGCGAGTTTGTTGCTGTTTTTCATTTACAGGCGCGAGTGAAGGTGAGTTTCTGTTAGTTGCAGTTTAAAATTAAAGTGTAAACGAGCGAGTGACTTTGATGCCTATTTGTGTTTGTCTTTGTTTAAATTTAACTTTTAAAGTGTAAACAAGCGAGTGAGTCTGATGCTGTTTTGTGTTTGTTTGTGTTTGTTGAAATTTCATTTTGAAGTGTAAATTGGTGAGTGAACTGTTTTAATTTACGAGCAGGAGAGAGTTTGTTGCTGTTTTTCATTTACAGGCGCGAGTGAAGGTGAGTTGCTGTTTGCTACAGTTTAAAATTAAAGAGTAAACGAGCGAGTGAGACTGAGTTGCTGTTTTGAGTTTGTTATATTTAAATTTAAAATTTATTTTTACCAGGAGGGGGGAGGGGTGTAGAGCAATCGTGTCGGTCATGACGAGTCCGGCCGGCGACAGCGGATGCACGTTGTTATGGTGTGGTCAGGCCTTAGCTGAACGACTTGCCTGATTACACCTTGAAACATTAAACCTGCAAACGAGCGGGATTGCAACGCCACCATTTGGTCGTCGATTCTTGCGAAACAAGACAGTTTGCAGAAATCCCCTCCACCGGTCACTGAGTGGGGCCACAGAACCACGCGTTTGATATAGGCTGGCGTCTGTCTGTCGTCGTGCGCCTTTCATCTTTAGTCCTTTGGCGACCCGACCAGCGAAGCTGACCAGGAAGATGGGGTGTGTCCGGCTGGCGTTAACCACCTCATAGAATCAGCCTCCGGCAACATTAACAAGGTGATGACATTCTAGTTAGGGTTAATTAAAATGACGTGAGTTAAATGTAATGACTAATAATATTAAATTCAATGTAAAGCTCCCCCGGTCAATGGTATCATAAATAGTTATTGTAAAAGCTTAATGTTAGTAAAACTCATTTTATACTGTTGTGCTCTACCGAAGTCATTTAGTTTTTGAGTTACGCCCCCAGCATCTTTCATGTACGAATTGGCTGAAAAGCTAGTTCGTAACAACCTGCATCTGCTGTGTCCGCAGAATTTGGATCTGCCAGTTTCGACTGTTGAGGTAAATTATTTATCGGGAAGTTCGATTCATAATTTAAAGTTTTCTTTGAAAATATTTTTAAAAATTTAATAAAACCCCCTCACCCCCCCTTCTCTCTCCTCCAAATACAACACATCACACATCACGTGTATTTTCGATCCCGTTGGTTTTTACATGTGGAAATGCCAGAAGGAAACTTTTAGTCGGAACCAGATCTTTATAGGTGAGTTGCATATGCAGGGGAAATTCTGTCTCTTCCTTGTCTTTCTCCAGGTCGAAGTTGGATACGAAACGTGCGACTTTTTAGGTCGACCTTGTATCGTTGGATACGAAATGTAGTGATATTTTAGTGATTTGGATACACAATATAAAATAATCACTAGTTTTATGGTTTTTTGTACCAACAGATCCCTGGCGAGCCTCTAAAGTTCCAGCCAATTGGAGGAGGAAGCGAAGGTGGAGGAGGTGGAGGAAGTGGAAGAGACTCTTTCGTCTGCAGCAAATGATGTGTCGTCAAGCGAAGCAGTCCCTGCCTCATAGACCTCTTTAGATGGATCTGTGTAATTATCATCAGTGATCGTAATTATTTTTCCAATGTGATGTAATTAAACTTGATAATTACTAAATTATTTTGTTTGCCAACAGTAATGTTTGAAGATCACGGAGGCGCTAATCTGCAGTCGCTCCGTACCAATCGAAACCCGAAACAACCTCCGACATCCGCTAACAGAGATGTTCAAAGCGCAACTCAGCACCCCGACACCGTCAAACAACGGGTTTGAAGTAAAAAACAGCAGCGGATAACAACAAACGGAGGGGGTGTTCGAGGCGAATATCAGCAGCTGACATCCTGCAACGTCGAAGAAAAAAAATTCTTAACCTAAAACAAAGGCGGCCTGTAATATTTCTCAACATGATATACACCAAGGAAGAGGTCGAAAAACAGGATCCATTCGTTATAATCTTCGAAAAATTGGTCAAAAAATATCAGAAATATGGTTCTGATTTTGTATTGTGAATATATATATATATATAGTTTGTAACGAAAAAAGTAACACATTTTTTGTAACTTTTTCGGCTTTATTTTATAAAATCTCTACATAACACCGTATTTACATTTTCGTATAGGGTGTGACAAGTTCACATATAATTACAGACAAGTTTGAAAACTTTTTATTTTAAAGAAAGAATACAAAAGCTGAATTGCAAACAACCCATAAAAAATTAATAAAATTTAGTATATATAAAATCAGTCGTGGATAAAACGTGATCACAACAAGTAACAAATCATTAATAATTCATACAATTGATACAATTCATTTTAAACACATCAATAGTGTCAAAGCACCAAAGGAAAAATTTATGTTATACATAAAATACATCTCGACTCCATTAAAACAAGATTTTAATTTACAATGATGCAAAATTTATTTCGCCTATACGATAGCTAAAAAACTACTATCCTTTATCGACTTCTTGACTTAGAATTATTCACAGCATCCATTGAACTTCAAAATACCACAGGAAGGAGGGCAGAAAGAATTGCCCATCAAAGCCTCCATTTCCAATAAAAATAATAATAAAAACAATTAAAACAATTACGGTGGCAGGCAGTCGTTTGGGACCCGTCAAAAGCTCCTTTAAAAACTTTACAACAACGAACAACAAACAATTAAAAAGATTAACGCCCTAACTATAAAGTCGTGGAAACAGTGAAATAACAAACATTATTTAATCTTGGGCAGCGAACAAGGACGAAGATGACACGTTAAAGAAAGGATACACAGTAACGCGACATCATAGTTAAGCCGAAACATAATTTGGAAGGGATGCCAAAACTAAAATTTTGAATTGGACTAGCACTACTGCACACCAAAGGTACAACACCACTTGCCACGCAATTAACCAAACATTTAAAAACTCTACCGCAAACTTATCGTTTTCCACGTCTCAATGTTTATTAAGTGCCCCATCGCTCTGTTGCGTGACTAGTAAAACGTCAGCTCGAAAACATTGTAGCGGTGTTTGCCTCAGCTGACCGAGGTGAAGTGTAACCAAGCCATCAGGAACAAATGAAGATCTTGTAGACACAGAGTAGTGGCATAACGTAACAGACGTCTGAAGGGCAAAAAGTAGACAGAGCTTTTTTTTTCTAACCTACTCTAAAACTAAGTGTTATATATTATTCCGCGGTAGGAACGGGATTATTGCGTCTCAGGGCTAACCCCTTACGCTTACAAGGGAAGGAAAAACATGCAAGGAGACGTGCATCGCGGCAAAGAGGGATTGGGTTTCCCATGGCCGAGTTTGGCCATGAAAAACCTCCCTAATGTACTTATAGTTAACTAACTACATCTAGAAGAGAAAGGGAAAAACCGGCACAGACACCGTAAAAACCCTTTCGGCAGGAAAGAATTAAAAATTGTTACATGCATTATGAGAAAATGCTACAGGAGAAAGATAGGTGGGTACCATGCTCTTTATTATTTGGAGAGGAGAAACTAATAGAGAGGTGGCTGGGATCGAAGTAGTAGACAGAGCGGGGCCATGCAAGGCCTTAAATAAACTACCACGACCAATAAAAAAATATGACGCAGGAAGGGGAAAGGGAATGGAAGGGAGGGAGAACCGGGTGGAAAAAAGAAGGGGATCCGACCCGAGCAAAGAGTACACCACCGCACAGAAGTAGATGGAGCTGATGAACTTAAAGTGACGGTGCTAACGTCGCATGGGATTTGCTCCATGGTTCATCAAAATTTGACATATTCGCCAGAAGTATTACACTCAAAAGCACTGTCATCATATGTCACTTTAAATTTTTTCCTTATCATTATCCATTGCTCTTTCTATATAGTCAAAACGCACAAAACAGTCGACATATCCTTACTGTAGTCAGCTTCATGCAGTACCGTAATATTGTCACAGCCCATAAACAAGACATCAGCTCAATTTTCTAGTAGAAAATTTACAACTTCTACTATGCTGTCTCGGGTCGCGAAATGTAGTAAACTTTTCAATTCGAAAAATACTGGGTCACCCTCACCCAAACTTTTTTCAGTTAGATAACGCACGATGTTTTCGCGATCTTCATTAGCCGCTTTCACCAACAGTTTACAACCTTTGTGAATTCCTTCCATTACATCGTCTATTTTTTGCACCAAATACACAATTACTGGCCAATTTTCAATGAAATAGTTTACATACCATAATACAGTCATGCTGTTTTAATCTTTGGCCATAGCATTGACTCCTTCCGCGATTAGGAACTTCTTAACTCCCAAATTCCTAGTCGCTGCCGCTTGTTGAATTGGAAATCTACCGCCAGGATCCTTTTCCTCGAAATTCATTTTCATCAACTTCATACATTCGAGATCGAGCCGACCGCGATAGGCGGCTAAACTCATGGGCAATAGTTCCGACTCGTCAATGAAGTCTTGTTCATCGCATTCAGCACTCATGGTATCTTCGCTTTCTAGTTCACAAAAAACGAATGTGCCTACTGTATGAATGTCTCATTTTTAGCCTACTTACCGAAGGAAAGAAAGGCATATGAGATCACTTTTCTGTATGTGTGTCTGTAAGTGTATGTGGGCGTGTTTGTCCCCACCCCCCTTCAATTTTTGAACACTTTAACCGAATTTAACCAAACTCGGTACACAGATGGTACTAAGTAAGGATACCTGACTTTTATAGTTTTCAACCATGCTGGGCACTTACTTTCAAAATGGCGACCGTTTTAAAATTTAGGGTGATATGTTATCTCTCGGAAAATATTCAACCGAATTCAACCAAATTTTGTATGCTGACAGCGCAAATTGTAAGCATTAATTTCAGGGATGAATATTGTTGTTGGTCCGCCTGTTCGGAAGATAGCGCCACATGAAAAAATTAAGCTTTTACATTATATATCGAAAACTACTCAACCTATTTTCGCCGAATTTGGCACGTAAGTAATACTATGATTGACCAGGTAAATGTAACTAATTAAACTTAATTAGACACTTTTTCAAAAGGGCAGTTATACAAATATTTTGTTTTTTTTATTACTACCATGCCGTTTTACCAATTTCAAGAACATTTTTTACACTAACAGTATCTATAAAAGCATCATTTAAACCAAACAATAACCACTTTTGTCCGACATTTTGGTAGGTGCGAGTGTGAGTCTGACGCTGTTTGTATTTGTTTTACCTTAATTTTAAAGTGTAAACGAGCTAATAAACTGTTTTAATTTACAGGCGCGAGTGTGAGTGAGTTGCTATTTGTTACAGTTTAAAATTAAAGTGTGAACGAGCGATCGAGTCTGATGCTGTTTTATGTTTGATTGTATTTGTTAAAAATTAAAGCGTAAAAGAGCAAGTAAACTGTTTTTCATTTACAGGTGCTAGTGAGGGTGAGTTGTTCTTTGTTCAAGTTTAAAATTAAAGTGTAACCGAGCCAGTGAGAGCGAGTTGCTGTTTTGTGTTTGTTTTGTTTAAATTTAAAATTTAATTTGTGACCCGGGGAGGGCATAGAGCAGTTGTGTCGGTCATGACGAGTCCGGCCGGCGACGAGGTATGCACCTGCATCTGCTACGTCCGCAGAACTTAGATCTGCCAGTTTCGATTGTTGATGTAAATTATTTATGGGGAAGCTCGTTTGATAATTTAAAGTTTTTTTTGCAAATGTTAAAAAAAAAAAAATTCACCCCAAAAAATTTACAAAGCACCACACATCACTCATATTTTAATGGGATGGGAGGGTGTGCTAAATTTCTTATGGATATACAAATAAGAAATTTTTAGCTAAGGGTCACTATCGGCACCTGGATACACACACACCAGGAAACAAATGGGTTCATTTGATGTTTTTTTTTTTTTCGTTTTCGGTTTGTGTACGCCATACGAAACAATCGGGTGCTGATCGAAATTTCCCCCTTATTCGGTTGGGTATGCAGGCCACAACAAACGAAGTATTTCACCAATTTCCCCGCTTTCGGTTTGGATACGCAAACACGTACTTTCCGATTCCTTTATTTTTTACATGTGGATGCGCCAGGGGAAACTTTTAGTTCAAAACGGGTCTTTGTGCATGCATTGTTTATGCAGGGGGAAATTCCGCGTCTGTGTTGGCCTTCTCCGAGTCGCGGTTGGTTCCGAAATGTGCTACTTTTTAGGTCCACCTTGTCGTATCGTTGGATACTAAATGTAGTGATTTTTGAGAGGTTTGGATACGCAATTCGAAATAATCACCTTTGAAACCTTCGCTGAGACGAATTTGCATCAACAAATCTTGTTAGTATGACAGTAGTAGATTACCATAGTTCCAATACACAATATAATTTTAATGGTAACTATAAATGGGCTGAAATTTTGAATAATTTAATTAATAATATAATAATACTATACATAGAACTATTAAAATGAAACCAATTTAAGTTAATAAAAATTAACGAAAAAATATTGAAAAATTAAGATGATATAATTATCCTGACGAAAATAATGAATATTTTAAAAATTTTAATGGCTGGGAAACCAACTACTGAAAATAACGAAATAATGTTGAATAATTCAGTGAATAAATATTTTGGCACTGAAAATAATGAAAAATATTTAAAAATCCAGGCATTACAAATTGATTTCTTAAAATAATGAAAATTTTTTAAAATATCTAGGGACCAACTTCCTGGCACCTGAACCAATATATAAAATTGGTGATATAGTTAGATTTAGTTAAATGAAAAAAAATATTTGAAAAAGGTTATACTGCAAATTGGTCAACATAATTATTCAAATTTGAAATTTTTTAAATTATGATGTATCACCTTATATATTGACAGATATGAATTATGAAGGAAAAAAAAGTAAATTTTTATGAATATTGACGTGGGCTTGTCTAGGCCCCACAGTTGAGTGCCAAATTAACTTGATGCTACACCACTGTGGAAGACAGGTTGACAATGAGGTAGTCTTTTGATGTTTCACTTAACTGGATAATTATATTGTCTCGAGTTTGAACAAAAAACCACACACAGTAACACTTCCGAGGTGTGGTATTTTAATTTGGCTATTCGTATTAACTGGGCGACTTCGTGGTGGAGTGGGGCTTCTCTGGGCGGCGACTTTTATACTTAACTCTGTGGTGGGTGTTGGTAGGCTGTCATTTGGGGATGAGCTCCGGCGAAGTGATAGGCCTTGGACAAAGGCCTGCATCTGGTGTCGTCTCACTGGATGGCTGTGGGGCTCGTCTCCCCTGGCCTGCTCTACTGACGTACTGACGTACTGAGGTACTGTTGTGGCCGGGAGTCCGACTCCCGGCCTCTCGACTGACTCACTGACTCTCCGTGCGGTACTCTCGAACTGCCTGATTCCTCGAACTAACGTCTCTGGGCGGTAATAATCAACTGACTCTGAAAAACCTCTCAGCTCGGCAATAATCAACTGTCGCCCTCTTCTCTTGTAAAGGGCTTATATGGTCGCCAGCCTCCCCTTTAAGTGTCGGCATGTGTCTCTATTATTGTGGGAGGGGGTGAGGTGGTAGAAAACAGAACAATGCCTTTAAAAACACATGCCCTGCTTCCTGAAGGTTGGGGGGAAGGTGGCACTTTGCTCCTAGCTTGCTCTGTCAGCTATTTCTCGGTGCATTTCCACATTGTCCTGTGGTTTGCTAAGGGGGGAAGGGGAGTGTTCTCAGCACCATTATCCAGCTTGTCAGCTGTTTCTTCTGCGGTGCGTGTTTTCTGAATTTAGGTGAACTGTGTTTACCTATCTCGTGAAACCTCCACGCTCAACAAATCTCACGGGCTTGCTAGAGGCGTAGGGGGTGGGAGGGTGGTAGGGAGGCCTAAACAGTAGGACACTTGTAACTGCGATCCACCACCTGCCTCGTGACACCTGTCAACTGGGGAGGCGCTCGCAAAGGGGGTCAGCGAGGCTTCTATTCCAAAAGGCGTCACACGTTAATATGAAACTTTGAAAACTAATTATCCTAATCAATATTTAGTCGATTTTTTTTAAACAAAAGTTTATTACATTTACGTTAAATGTATTGGATTTGATAATTGATATAATTCTTGGATTAATAAAAATGATATTGTTTTATGGAATATAATTTGTTTAAAGGGGTGGTTAATTACCACCCTTGAATATCATTGAATGTTATTTTTTCTGTTAAAATTTGGAAATTTTTTATTTTACTCATTTTAGTAATTCCATTTGGAATCGCTGAAAATGGTAAAAAAAATTTAAAACATTATATATATTTTTATTTCATATTAATATTAATTTCAGTAAATGGAAAAAATATATAAAAACAAGCAGCTCTCAAATTTTTTAAACACTTTTACACCCAGATGATAATAATGTTATGTGAAAATGTGTAGATAAATTACCTGATGATTGACAGAATGGATATTTAATTTTGTTGATGGAGAAAAGATAGATTATGTATAATTTATAGAATGATAATGCTAAATGATTATCATGTTTTATTTCTATAAAATATAAATTATTATTTTAAAAGATAGTATTTTTTTTTTTTAATATCCTTAAATATTCTCGCGAGTGGGCTGCCACTCGCATGTATTCCATATTGCAAAAAGCATTAAATATAATTATTTTAGGAATCTAAATTTAAGCATTTATTTCTTTATGGAGTTCATGGATTCTATATAATAAATTATTTTCTGTAATATTATTTACTATAAAATAATTTGCACAAGCTGTAATATGTAAGGTTTATTTCATTTGTTGATATAAATTTCTATAATATGGCTCATGTTGAAAATGTAAAATTTCTTCACAATTTTGAACATTTTTTCTTTGTGTTCTAATAACATAATAATTATAATTAATTTAATCACCAAATAATTTTATTTGTATAAAACTTTGTCTTAGATTAAGATTTTGTGTTTGTGGAACAATATTTTGTCTCATAATATTAATCATGTCATCTTTTTCATAAATAATTTTTTGTGAAACATTGAAGATAATTTTATCACCTCTTTTATGACTATCAATAGTTATATATTTATCTTCATTTTTTCTATAAACTTTCAATCTAATCTTTAAATTTATTTTCGCTATGTTTTCTAATAGAAGTAAAACTTTTTCATAAACCCGATCTTGAAAATTTTCAGCTTAAGCCATTTTTTATTTTATAATTGATTTATATAATCGTTTTTCATTGATAAAATTAGTATCTGGATGTAAGTGTAGCTGGTGGCTAAACTTAGAATCTTTGTATATTTGTTAAACATTTTCCACAAACATTATATTTTAAAGCATATTTTAAAATATCACAAACATCTTTAGCTTTAAATAATGGGTTATTATTTTCATCTAAAACAAGCAAAGTTTTATTATTTTGATAGAGAAGAGAACGGTTTTTCGGATCCAGAATTGACTCCATTTATTACCAAACTATTTTATTAATAAATTTAAAAACAATTTATTTACAAATATTTCTAAATCATTAACTATATATTTAATTTTAATAACAATGTCATTATTTGCATTACATTTTTTAACCAAATAAATATGAACTATTTTTACCAGCACTAAATAATTTATTAGTAAATTTTTTAAATTCGTCAAATGCATCATTCTTGAAAAAAACATAATCCATTTATATATTTGAAAACAGGTTATAAATCGTCTGACAATTGTGTACATTTATCATTTATTAATCCTGTTTGTTTTCTTAGAAAATTACATTTATCTAATTGAACATAATATAAAAAATAACATTAATTTTGCTGTTATCATTAACTCCAATAGAAAATTATGCCATAGGATGATTGAAACTTTTATAATAAACATATAAATTTTATAATCATAACTATTTCCCTTGAAGATAATTGATTCATGTGAAAACAATATTTTTTTTTGGTAAATATGCTAACTAATCTGTTATCACAATGTGATTATTTTCAATTCCATCATATTTTAAAATTTTTTATCCAACCTTGATTATGAAATTATACATACAATTGATAATCGATAATAAGAAATTTATTAAAAATTTTATCAGCACATAAATTATTTAAATATTGAATTCCAGGTGCTATGCTCTTAACTCCTGGAAAATTATTTCTAAAATTGTTTTCCATATATATATATATATATATATATAATATTAATTTGACTTGGTTCAAAATTGTTATTGCTGTTTCTCTAAACTGTTCTTTTTTAAGATTTTGAGATGATTGATCTATACTCGAACTCATAAATTTGAATGTATCTAGAAATCTTATTTCGAACCCATTTTTTGATTGGAAATATAATAGAATTTGAATCATAAATATATTTTAAAGCTAACGAATGACAAATTTCATGAGCTAAAACAAAACAGGTAACAAATTAATACTATCATTTAGTATTTTATCATCGCGAATGTGTCATTGTTAATTTTTATTTATATGAAATTATACTTGCTTATTTGGTTTTGTTGGAATACAAGCATGACCTAATATTTCATCTTTTAAATTATATGGACATTAAATTAAGGGTCTTTTAAGATATTTATGAATACCTTGTTCACATGATAAACATTTGTCTGGATTATTACTACAATTGAAAAAGGGTTAAATTTATAAGATTTTCCAAAATTTGAAAGATTTTACTGTTAATGAATAATTACATTATTGCTTTATGCAAAATGCCATCTAATATTATTTTTATTCCATTTTGTTGAAAAAGTTTAAAGATCTGAAAGTTTATCTTTTAAATTACATTTTTTGTTAATTTATTAATTTTAATGTTTCTTCATATAACAAACCTGTTATTTGTAAATTATAAAGTTCTTGATAAATTTTTTTAACCATCGATTTATGTTGTTTTGCAATATTTCGATAACGCTAACATATAATTCCCTTCCAATTTTTGTCATATATATTTAAAAATCCACATGAATTTAAGTAATTTATAACACATAAAGTTTGATTTTCTTTCGAAGAAGAAAATATGTTTAAGATTGATAAAATCAATATTAAGTAATTAATTATAAGTTAGACCCTCCAAAATGGAAGGTATTAAACTTTTATCGAAGATCAAAAAATACATTTTTTCCAGGTGGTATGTCCATAACTCCTAAAATTTTATAAATACATTTTTTTATAAGACCCATATTAAATAGGGGTCTTAAATTTTTATAAATATTTTTGTTACCTTAAAGCGTGGCCAAATTGGTCACCCTTAAATCTTGATAAATAAATTTTTTTCCAGGCTGGGAAGCAAAACCTTGAAATTCCTTAATAAAATATATAAAAATATTTATTTATTATAATCACTTAAAATACCAAAAAATACTCAAATAAATGTAGAAAGTGTAGAAAATATAGAATGTAACAGCTGAAAAATATATCTTTATATATATACTAATATTATAATATATATACTAATATTTCAGTAGTAATTTATTGTTTTAATTTTAAGGTGTTTAATTTAAATTTAAGTTGCCAACTTTGATTGTTTTAAATAATATTTCTCATCATTTTTATTAATATCATTAAATTTAAACTGTTTTTTTTTCTAATTTTTTAAAATCAAAATAATGTTTATTGCCTATATTTAAAATACAAATAAAATTGAAAAAAATACCTTTACATTAAAAATTCTAAAAACACCAAAAAATCAATGTAGAAAGTGTAAAAAATGTAGAAATGTATAAGGTGAAAAATGTACCTGTTAATTATAGTAGTGAATAAATATATACTAATTTATTAATAACAATTCAATTTTAATTTTAGCAGTAATTTTTGTAATTTCTACCTAGGTAAAAAATAATATAATTTTCAATACCAATCTGACATATAAATTTAAATGTAATTTTTAACCTTCTACATTTCTACATGTTATACACCTTCTACATTTTCATTTTGGTATCTATAATTGGCATTTCTAGTATTTATAAAGATTTGTTTTAATAAATGCTGCAAGTTTGTAAGATTTGCACCTTAGAAAAAAAAATTCAGGAAAATTATAAAGAAGGAAATCCTACAATGTAAAAACCCCGTTTCATTAAAAATAAATTTCTAAAAGGTAAGATGTGATTATGTAGTAGAAATTTTAAACTTAGCAAAACTTATAAAAACTAAAACATATTTACAATGAATTGGAAAAAAAGTTATAATTTTGATAAAAAAAAGTTGTTTGAATTAAAATGATTTATTAAGTTTTATCGTTCAACTAAAACAAAAAATTTATAAAATATATTAAGAAAGTTAAAATTTGAAAAAAGATTAAAATCAATTAAAATAAAAACTTGAAGTTTCAAAAATATAAATAAACTAAAAGAAAACATTAAAGATTCAAAATAATGCTATCAACCAATTTAAAAAAATACAAACACCATTAAATTAAAAGAAATTGAATTGAGAGGAAGTTTTTTCTTCAAAAGATGAAGCTATAGATTAATAAAAACAGATCCATGTTATCAAAACAAGACAATAATTTTAAAAAATTCATCTATAGATAGAAAATCAATAATTTTTTTCATAAGGGAGCGTTCAAGTATTACGTAACACAATAAGGGGGGGGGTCTTGTAAAACGTTACGATGCGTTACAGGGGGGGAGGGAGGGTTCGAACGTCGCGTTACGTAACATGTTTTTTTTATTTTAATAAAAAACTAGGGAATTAAAATCTCCCAAGTTGGCAACCCTTTTCGTTTATGTTTTACGGGGAATCCCTCAAT
>NQII01000173.1:731170-778271 GCA_002778355.1 Clitarchus hookeri | reverse complement strand
GGGTGTCAAAAATCTTCAAAAACTGCGTTACGTAATACTTGAACACTCCCTAATCACAAAACATTATTGTTACAATTAATGAGAAGGAAAAATATCACAATCAGTATTTTATTTAAAAAATTAAATATAGTTACAATTACACAAAACTTAACAATAATTAAAATAATAATAAGTCTGTAAGAGTAACAATATTAAATGATATTTTTCTAAAAGATACTTATTTTGAGAAAGATCAAACAATTGATTTAAGGTATGTACTGGAAAAGAAAAAGTTAAAACATCTTTAGAAAATTTAATGATATTTTCAGAAGACAAATTTAAAAATTATGAATATAAAGATGAATATTGTTTTAATTACTTTTATGATAATGATAACTTAATATATCATTTAATATTTTGTATGCGAATTTTTCTTCATTATGTTTTTAGAATATATTAACTAAACAATTATAAAATCTTTAAATAGGACCCAGAATGAAGTCCACCCAATTTACAATTTAAAAAAAGTGATACAATTTAGTGCAACCTACAATACCCTTATGATATATAAATATATAATTGAATTGTATACATTCTACATTTCTACCCTTTCTACATTCTAATTTTAAAATTTTTATATTTGAGTTTTAAAAAATTTATGAAATAATTATTTTTTAACTCCTATGTTTTGTAGTGGTTTAAAATAAAGAAATATTTTTTCTTGTAATATCCAGTTACACCTCTTCCTGGGTGAATAAATTATAAATATTTTCATTGCCTGCAATGGGAGGGCTGGAAATCTATAATAAATAAAACATAAATAATTTAAATAACTATAAAATCTGTAATCGGATTTCTATATTCACCATAATTACTTTTTCTTTTCATGTCTATTGTGATAAGTCCAAATTCCTTATTCTTACATTCTTGTTAAATTTTTTTGAATGACATCTGCACCATTAAAATCATTAAAAATATGTTTTAATATAGCATATTGTTTTAATGTACATACAAAATTGTATTATGTCTTACTAATCATTTTGGAAATCTCAAAAAAAATTGGGCTAAATAAAACAATCAATTTATTTATTTATTTCTCTAATAAAATATTCTGGAATAAAATCATAGTTTTCTAAAATTACATCATCGAATATAACCACAGGATTATCTCCACATTCAGCTAAAGGAAGAATCTCATCTGGATTATTAAAATAATAACTCTTTTAATTTTTTGATATAATTAAACAATCATCTATCTATTAATCGAAAATATTTTTCTTAATTTAAAAATTTTTAAAACAAAAATCTAATTAATTAAATATTGACAGTCCTTCTTTATATAAAATTAATCAAATTAGTTTTATCACAATTATTAGGGCCAACAATTTTAACTCTAATATTATCTCTTAATAAATAACCTTTTTATATATTTTATTTCTCTTAAATTATTAAAACAATCAGTTTTCTTGTTTTAATAACCAACTTTTTATAATATAAATGAATAAAGTTTTCAAATTAATGAGATATAGTTCTATTTAAAAAAACCTTCATTGTGATATTATTCACAATAAACATTCTATTGCTTTAATTAGATTTCGCACAACATATTTATCACCAAATATAAATAATAATATAATTGCAGTAGTTGATACAAATGAAAAAAATTACTCTGTAAGGTCAATATTATATACGAATCATTAAAAAGAACTATACAATTATATGAACCATTTAAAACTGATAATATTATTTCATAAAGAAATTATAAAATAATTCTTAATAGTTAATATAATAAAAAAATAGATGAATATTATCGAATATATCAGATTTAAAATGTTTTATGAAAATGATGTTGGTAGTGAGAATTTAATTTTAATACATTTGAGAATATTATTATTAATTGTAATTTAGCATATGGAATGTTTATAAAATATGATGAATTAAGTCATTTAGAAACTGATGTTATAGCTAGTTAAGAGCCAAAAACAATGAAAGGTTTTCAATATTCTATTGTGCATGAGCCAGCTGATCATTTATTTTATAAAATTAATAACTAAACGTTTAATCATGTTGTTTTAGAAATTAGAAATGAAAAAAATTATTAAATTTATATCTATGGTGCCAAATTAGAATTTGATTTAAAAATTTTAAATACATAAATTTAAAAAGTGTGTAACCAGCAGTTATACATTAACTCCTCCAATATATACATATGGTATTGTTTCTATTTCATTTTTTAAAACTATTCTTTTAGCATGTTTATAACTTAACACAATTTTAATTGTTTGAACTGTTTAGACTTTGTGTTTATAAGATCTTATTTAAAACAATTTTGTAATCTCTAATGTTATTTAATTTTAACAAATATTAATTTAAGTCCTATAAATGTTTTAATATCTTGATTATAAAATATAATTGCATACATTTTCGAAATTAATCCAGCATTTCAGTTATTATTAATCCATTATTTTAATCCTGCATTTTGTCTATTGTTTTCTTTATTACTAGTATCAAATTCATTTATCTTTTCTTTTATATCCTAATAAAAATCATTTGTTATGATATATTAAGGAATGTGTATTTGGATAACATGATTCAATATTTTCTTTATAATTTGGTTTCAAAATTTTATGATGAAAATAATACATTCATTTTTTGGAAACTTATAATATAGACATTCCAACACAAAATGGTTTATTAAATAATAACTTATTTTAATTTATATGGACAGCTACTAAGTTTTCCTTAAAAAATGCCAGTGTGTTTTTATAATTAGGCTTTGGTACTTTTTTTATATTTAATGAATTATTAAACAGTTTTTATTAAAATCTTTTTCAAAATAATTTGCTCTGTTTTTTCTCATTTGTGTGTTATGATCAATATATATTTTTAACTAATATATTAATTAAAATTTTAAAATGCATGATTTATTTTTTATTTTAAACCATTTTGTAAATATAATTTAAAATTCTTTATTATAAAACATATTTTTATTTTTTCTAAAGTGGTTATTAATTTTTTCTTGCTTCTGTTGCTAAAGGAAAAGCTTAATGATTATTATGTAATTCTTTAGGATATTCTAAATCAACTAATTATGTATGTCCTTCTTCGGAATCATTTGGTGGATTGTTAATTTATATTTCATTATATTTATATTAGATTCTAATCCATTCAAATTTACCATATGGTAAATTTTGTGACATTGCCCATCTATATAAATTATTTACATTTAGATACATTAAATAATTTGATTATTTATTTTTGTCATAATTCTCTAAACATTTATTTTTAGCTTTAATGTTTATTTTACAAAATTGTAAAATTACATATTAAATACTATTTTCTAAATGTAAAATCATTTCATAATCATTTAATAAATAAAATTAATTTTTAGTTAATTTAACATTGAATCTCATGTTAATCCAGAAGATGGATAGTACCAATAAGGATCTAAATTATATTTTTTTCAACAAACATCTCTAAAATGTTTAAATATTTCAAGTAAAATTAATACATTGCTTTATTACATGATTGTGTATATTCAATGATTTTTTAATACTATGTTTTCCACACATTTTTGTGTTTTATTTATTTTGAATAAAAATTTTTACATGATGGTAATTCTATTGTTTTAAATTTACTTTTAGAATGGATATATTGATATGGGTAAACACCTTTTTTTTCATTATGAAATCAAATTGTTTATTTTCAAAGTATTTTGCTGTTTCTCTAAATTGTTCTTTTTTAAGATTTTGAGATGATTGATCTATACTCAAACTCATAAATTTGAATGTATCTATAAATTTTATTTCGAACTCATTATTAGCTGTCTTACTAAACAAAATATTTATTTTCTTTATTGTTAGGGAATAAATTTATATTTTCAACATCATACTCCTTTTTATGTATTAAATAAATGAGCAATATAAACTAATAAATTATGTATGCATATTCGTAAAAATGTTAGATTTTTATAATTAATATTACAATATAAATGAGTAGCTCCTCTATAAGTTCGAGTTAATAATCATGATCTATAAGTTTTTGTAAAAAAAATTTGTTTTTTTAAGAATATTTTAATTTCTGGATATAATTATTTAATAACATTTTTTATCAATTATTTTCCTTATGCATCAATCATATAAAAAAATTATATTTTAATATTTATATCTAAAATAGAATTTTCTAGAGTATTAGGAGTGCTTTCTAATTTTTTTATCAGTTAATTTTTTTATTTATAAATCTTTATCATACAATTTTTTTATTTCTCATGATTCTTTTATTAATATTTCAACAAAAACTTTTGCTGCAACTTTACCTATATATTCTACAGGCTTTTTATAATCACCATTAAAATATTTTGTATATTAAGGAAAACTTCCTGGTTCGTATTTTTGATATTTAGTTGTATAAGATTTTTCTGGGTTTGGTTAACAAGTGTTCATAATTTTTAATATACAATAAAAATCAGTATAAATAACAGTGGGAACTATTGATGAAATATTATAATAATTAAATGTTGGCATTTCTATTGTTATAGCTTTATTTTTTAAACAATATTTTCCATGTTCAATGAATTTTCTTAAGCATAATATATTTTTAAACAGCATTCACAAAGGAAAATGTTTTCCATAATGTTTATTATTTTTTGATGAAATAAATTTAGATAAATCTTTAATCCAGCAATGATACTTATTTTTATATTAGAAAAGTATAATGCATTTATATGTTTATCTTTCTTATTTTCTGTTACCTGTAAAGGATAAATATTATGTGTTTCATCAAATGAATATATATTTTTGTAGAAATATTAGATTTCTTCTCAAATTTGGGTATATTTGTTTTGCATCGGCATTTCAAAAATTTTCAAATTTTTTTTAAATATCTAAACTAATATTTTTATAATTAGAAACTCTCTCAGCCTAATCTGTTGCTGGGTAAAAAGCAGGTTTTATGAAATATAGCAAATAGTCTTCATCATAAGTTTTTATATTAACACAAGCTTTTTTATTTTTTACTTTATGTGATAACTCTACATATGATGAAGCATTTTATGGATTATATTAATTAATTAATTATTGTAAAGCAATAATATTAGATAATCTCCAACCAGTTTCTCCTCTTTGACACTCAGACAATTGTATTAGTAATTCTGTTTTTGCTTTTTTTATTGCAATTTTTATCTTTTTCATTTGATATTGTACAGTTAAATGATTGAATTGCAATTATTTGTGCTTGATTATTAATTGGTACATAATAATAATTAGCAATTATTATTATTATATTAACTTTTAGACCCTTGTGTTCAATAATATAATAATTATTTATTTTAAACACCATATACTTAAATGAATGAATAATACGATTAGCATCTATTAAATTAGTATTATTTTTTTATATTATTTGTCTGTATTGTATACTTAAAGACCTCGTTTACTCTATAAGTTTTGTTAATTTTTCTTTTTCTAAGATTATTATATATATATTATATTACAGAATGAAATTATATTCTATAAAAATTTTCATCTGGTTTGTATTCTTCACTAAAGCCAGCATTATCGAAAGGTAAATAATTACAATTTTGTTTACTATTTATTTCCTTTATAGTATTAATGAGATCTTTCTTCTTTAACTTGTGTGTATTTTTAATATTTGGTGATTATTTCGTATTGCATATCCAAATCACCTAAAAAAACACTACATTACGTATCCAATGATACAACAAAATCCACCTAAAAAGTAGTCTATTTCGTATCCAACTACAACCGGGAGAAAGCTAAAATAAATGCACAATTTCTCACTGCTTATCCAACCGGCCGTCAATTACCTGGTTTTGACCAAAAGTTTATCTATGCATATCCACATGAAAAACGACCTGAATTAAAAAGTGATGGGTTTGCATATCCAAACCGACAGGTGGAAATTGGCACCACACCTAATTTTTTCCGATTCACGTGTCCAATTACCTCGTGAAATTTTTTTTACAAACACTTAATTGTTTCCTGTGGTGTACCCAAACCGAAAACAGAACAATTGTCACTTTTTCCCATTTGTTTCCCCGGGCGTACCCTATTGCGGAAAGTGACTCGTTAAAAATTTCCTATTGCGTATCTAGAATAAATTTATTACCCAACCATCTTAAATTCAAATACGTTTTGCAGATTAAAAGAACTACTCATTTAAACTTTAAACTGACACAACGATCTTAAATTCAAATACGTTTTACTGATTAAAACAACTACTCATTTAAACTTTAAACTGTCACAAATAGCCACCCAAATCCGCGCATAAATAACATCGCACTGCATTTCTCAGTAGTCTTCACGGGCTTACAACTTATTCACTCATGCAAAATGTTTTTTCAAAAACGAGCAAAAACCTTGGATGTTGCAAAACCTTTTTTTTACTATTTTTTTGTTATATAAAAAAATTTAGGTTCCAATGCACATAGAACATAATTAAATCTATAATACGAATCTCAACTATTTTTTGCTTGGTTAATTAATTATTATTTACATTACAAAAAGTTGAATATATATTGGCAAGGGGGTAACGAATCGGGCATTCCTTACACTTCCAATGTATTGCGTAACATCGTCTTCTGGTTGTAATTATAAACGTTACTGCATTTCTCAGGAGCAGATGTAATGAGGAAAATTGGAAATAATTTACAATAACAAGTGTTGCGCAAGGTTTTTCCGCTTTGTTCGTTCTGATTAAAGTTGGCAATTTATGGAAACTCCAAGGCCTTCATAGATGTATTACTACTGCATTTGATGTCAATGCCTCTGTACTGAAATCATGAGCTTTTAATTAATGTGCCACGCCTCCCCCCTGCATTTCTCAGTAATAGATGTAATGAGGAAAGTTGGAAAGAATTTCAACATACCTGTTGTTGAACAAAAGGCGTATAACTACTGCATTTGACGTCAATACCTCTGTACTGAAATCACGAGCTGATAATTAATGACAATTTCAACATACCTGTTATTGCACAATAGGCGTATTACTACTGCATTTGACGTCAATGCATATGCTCTGAAATCATGAGCTTTTAATTAATGTACCACACCTCCGCCATACATTTCTCAGTAGTAAATGTAATGAGGAAAGTTGGTAATTTATGGAAACTCCAAGGCATTCACAACCTACCAACCCACCTATATAAATGTCAAATTTAGAAAGAGATGTTAATCGGGGCTGGGTATTTAATAGAAACGGGACTCCTCTCCAAGACCAAAAGTTAAGAAAAAAAGAATATATAATTATTAATGTATGTTTATGGAACATCTAAGGCGTTCATAGGCTTACCCCGAACACACCATTGTATGTTTTCCGATTGAAAACTATATTTATAAAGTAAAACTACACTTGGATACATTTTAAACTGACTCATATATAACAAGTCCCTTTAATTTTAACGCTTTGTTTGTTCTGATGAAAGTTTACGAAACTAAACCAGTTCTGATATTCTTAGCATGTCGTCACCTTAAGAGTTTTCGACAAAATGAAATAAAGCTTCATTGTAGTGTGTGTCCATTATTAACAGTTTATTCGGTATAATAATTAATGCATGAACTTTGCATCCATTGTCTTGCTTCGTCCGGACATGACCAACGTACCAAGGCGAACTGGCTTCAATTCCCGGCTGGGTCACTCCCGGATTTTCGCAAGTGGGAATCGTGCCGAACGTTGCCGCTGGTTGGCGGTTTCAGATTCAATAAACGCATAATTTTTTTACTTTGGATATTCTCATCTGCTTGACCAGTGGTCCAATTTATATCTGTCAAAAACCAATTCAAAAGAGCCGGAAGATAGTTTTGCTAAGTACGTGTTAACAGTGGACTTGCATTTAATCAAACTTTCGATGACAAGATTAAAAATAATATTTCAGGGCTCCAAAACTTATAAACTAGAGAACGGAGTAGATTTTACTTTGAGACTTGTAAATCGATATTTAAAAAATTCTATAAAAATCATATAAATTGTAATAGTTTCTCATGGTGATGGGTTATTAAGGTCCAACGTTTCAAATGTGTCACAGTGTGTTTGTAACAAAAGTTTTTTTTGACTTAAACATGCCTTCAGTAAGTTTACCTACGAAAAAATAACACATTCCATATGATGACGAATTTTTACTAGAGCCTGAAGTTTAGATTTTACGTTTTACAGCTCGACAAAGTGAAAAAACTTTGAATTGTATATTTAAAAAAAGTAATTATTTGGTTGCTACTGTTAGTGAACCAATTTAAGAGAGCTGGAAGATAGTTTGCATTTAATCGAACTTTAAACTATTTGTGAGGTTCTTAGCGTAGAGTCAAATATAAAAAATTTAATATATGTATATCGTCAAGGGGGTTTACACTTAGATACGCGATACGGAACAATTAGCTTTAACTTAGATACGTTAAACGGAATTCGGCTGGATCGTAATAATACACTGACTTGTAAAGGAAACAATTTGAATGGATATTGTATATTATACTGGCGGTTTTACTATAGGTTTACCATAAGGGTATGCAATACGGAACAATCACCTAATATTTAAAGATTTAGCTATTGTATACAATTATTTTATTTTTAATTCAATCAGATTATTTTTATTCGTTTTTATCTCAGTTTGTATTGCAACTTTCATTTCACTAACGTTTAATCATGTTTTTCTATTTCTCTAATTAAATAATTTGTCTTGAACTTGTGTATATTTTTAATATTTAAAGATTTAGTAATTTTTCTCAATTCTCTCACTATCATTTCACTCAGTTTTGGTGTTGCCATTTTGCTCCCTATATTTGTAAAAAACTAATTTCAATAAGAAATAATTTCCAATGTTTTTGAATAAATGTATTTATTGCTGAAACTTATTAGTTTGGCCCGAGGAACCCTTGGGGTTAGAAATTTCTAAACCAGCAATATTTGGAGGTTGTGTTTTGTGACCTCTGAAAAATCTTTGAAATTTTCTTATCTTCAATATTCTGGTCGCTTTGTTTCGCAGCATCTGAAAACTATTAAATATTGATATTTTCATCAATTTTCTCACTAATTTTATCCGATTATATTGGGATGATATTATATTTATTTTGCTTTTTCTTGTGATATATATATCTCATATACTTTATCATACATATTCTACAGACATAATAATATTTATCTATTATATATGGACTTTGTAAAAATAAACTGATATCCACGGTTTCTTGGCAATGTTTACAGATTTTTGTTGTATATTCCGTATTTTTATTAATAAATAATTTTTTTGTTTATGTTTTTAAGATAAGATTTAGAAAAAAATGTTTTCCACATTAATTACAAATAACTTTCTGTAAATTTTCTTCACATATTCATGGATTGAGAGATGGTTTTCATTTATTAATATGTTAATAATTTTAATTTTTATTTGAATGAACATATTTTATATAATTTTCTTCACCACACTTTTTAATTATAATACTTTGCATTCATATAAATTTAATGTTCATATTGTTACTCAAAATACACATAAATGGATCTGATTCTCAGCTATGTGAATTAGAATTTAATAAAAAATATTAAGAGTATAATTTTCAAATTATGGATACAAATTATGGTAAAAAAATTGTTGTCTTTTAGATGATAGTTTTTCATTTATTTTACCCGATAGATATTTTAAACTTAATGTAAATAAAGATTTGAAAATTATGAATGAAAAAAGTTTTTATATTTGTTATAAAGGCTTACAGGAAATAAAAGATAAACAATCTAAGCACAATATATATATATTTTTTTGTTTAACATGATGTGAACTATACGTCTACTGGCCTCGAGTATGACAGAAAGTGCAGGCGAGAATGGAACACACCCGCCTCGCCGTCATATGCTACGTGCTTCAAGTGACCGTCTTGCTTTATTCTCCACAAGTGGTCCAACATGGCCCCATTCCGAATGCCATAGCCGTCAGGAGGATATGTCCGGGAAGCTCGCGCCACGACTATCAGCATCTTACCCGGTGACGTCACATTGACCGGCCTACTGGCTCGGGAAAGAGTGCTATGTAACCCCAAGTAGTGTGAAACAGTGGGAAACAAAATACAGTATGAATAAAAAGTGCTTCGAACACCATGTAAAATAAATTCAGTTCTATTTCTTTATTAATCATGCAATCGAGCATGGCTACTCACCACTCTTTTGAGGGAATAAACATGCCCAACCCTCCAGGTTGAGAAACTTGAAATCGCCCACAGGCGAAGTTTTCTGGAAATAGGATAGCCGATTTTCTGATATATTTAATTAATTTTAATTATTTCTGATATGCAGTGTATCAAAGTCAACATGTCTTCTTATTTCTAGCAGACTGCCTTCACTAGACTTAGTTCCTTTTATTTCAATTCGTTAGTATGGGGACATACCCTATGACATCACATTCACAGACATATTTAACATTTAATTATTGTCTGGTATGTCGTCAGTATGTATTTCTGCAATGTAATTTTATTTTGCATCACTTTGTTTAATCATAAGAGGACTCAGTGTGTTTTTCATGCATTTTTGGCGCTGGCTTCAGCCACCCCACGTGGAAGCCGACATGATGTCAATCTGACTCCAGCACTTGGGCAAACCTACAGCAAGGGAGTTTCGCTCCATGCTGACTCATTCTGCAATTTCAAACTTGGCTGTATTCGCTTTACTTCAATAGTAATGTAATCTACTAAAACCTTTAGTCCGTCATCCTGTAGTTTTACCAGGGCTTAACGTAACACAAGTACTTCAATATAATATTCATGGCCTAGGCCGCTTTTCTCCGCATTGGTCTTCGGCAGACCAAGTGCCAAGTCTGCTTAACTGTGTAGGTGTAGTATAAGGGCACATGTATCACAAACCACAAGTAAACACCTAAAGCCTACTTTTGCATTTTATTTGTTTTAATCCCCTCTGGGTTCACTTGCAGCACAACCAAAGGGGNTTTTTTTCAACAAACATCTCTAAAATGTTTAAATATTTCAAGTAAAATTAATACATTGCTTTATTACATGATTGTGTTTTAATCCCCTCTGGGTTCACTTGCAGCACAACCAAAGGGAAAATGAAAGGATATGAGGTGGCTCGCAACCCCACCTTAAAAACCAAGTAGGCATTCTATATAAATGCCTTATATACAATTGCAAACACCTTATATCAGCACAGGACTCCAGGGACCCACGGGCCATCGACCGAACGACCCTCAACTAATTATTGTTCACCGAATTATTGCGCTGGTCAAATCCACCAGATAATCCTTTAATCTGATTAACAAGGTAAGGTAGGGACTCTTCACCATCCCTGGAACCACCCTCCATGTCAAATATTTTGCATTTTAATTTATTATTCATTATTTTTTAGGTTGACCAAATTGGTCACCCTGAATATTTTCATAATTATTTTAAACCATGTCAATCAGATGGGTCTAACTTTATGCAAAATACACTTTCATTTTTAATTATATTTGGTATATTCTGTAGTTTAAGTCGTTCAATAAATTTTTGTTTTAAAAATATTTTTAATTTTCCAGCGAATGGCATCTGACTTGCTAAAATTCCATAATCATTATTTATATATGATTATTCTTGTGCCAGTTTTATGCCAAAACATGTGTAAAGTTTTAACTTAAAGTGCTGTAATGTTTTGAGCAATAGTAATTATACCCAAGTTTTCAGATTTCATGATTTTCATTTTAAGCACTGGGCGTCTGGGGGTCTGGGACCCCTATAACCACTGTCAGCGTAATTTCATGTAATTTACCTTAATAATCAGAATGCTCAACACAGAATTCTTATCAGTTAAAGGTGTGTGGGTCAGCCTGAATAGACCTCTTTCATTCCGACGTTAGTATCAGGTATAGGGAACGCCTGCTTTTCCTTTCCAGAGGAGCTCGTCCTACAATTTCACCGAAGCACTGCATATGTACGGGTGAAGTGCCCGCCATACCCTGAGATCATCATCATTATCATCATTATCATCAGGAGCAATCGACACCACCTACCGACGATGTCTGGCGCCTAGTCTGGTATCAAACTCCAAACCAATGTAATTTTTTTCACTGCCCCTCAAAATTTCCATTAATCCAACACCACCCAGCTAACAGGTGTTGAATTGGTGCCATTCTGTTGGGCCATTTCCGGTTGAAAACCCTCATAAATAAAACATTTTCGTACTCAATTTAACCCTTGTTAAATTGGCGCCAAACTTTGAGGCGAATTCTTATTCCAATTATTTGATGTCATACACAATTTAACCGTTGCTAAATAGTCGCCCTTCTGTTTGGAGCACATTTTCTTGTAATTCCTCACGTTTTTCGACCCGAATCCTCAAAATATCCCCTAAGAAAACCTCAAGAGCACTCCAGGAGCAGTGTGATCAAAACCTGGGACAACACTCTGGGGCCAGTCAGACACCAGAACGACACCCAGAGACGCCCCACCACGTGGTGTAAAAGTGCGCCAAAACCAGATTCGCAGCCACCATTACATCAACAGCGCAGGTAATGCACAGCGAATCGGCCATAACAGGACAGCGAGGCATCACCATCCCTACCCCTCCAACTCTGTGTACTGCACTACAGAGCGGGCGGGTGCACCTGCATTCACCCCTCCCCCGCTTTAGCACCACGACACCAGCTGGGAGTGTCGATCGATGCAGAGGGCTGTGTGCACATATGCGCACAACACCTCCCCCCTTGGCGGTATACCCCTACAACAGGTGCAGGGAGGTCAGCCGCGACTGTCAACCATGGCTGGTCTGACACCTGTAAGCGTCCCGACGCCTTGTGTTGGCAATGCTTGCGCGCTATCGCACAGGATGTAGTGGCCAAGTACGAATTTGGCACAACATATTGCAAGTGTGCTCATAAGACCAGCCCAATGAGCAACTGCCTGCAAACACATGGACACTTCTGTTGTGATAAACCAATTTCAAAGCCAGTGGAAATTTAACTTTTGGACAGTACCAGTCAACAAAATTCAAATATTCAGCTCCCAAACAACAAAATTTTGTATGCCAATTTACTGTGCATGGGCCAATGTATCCCTACTCTCCAGTGTATTTTGTGCCGACAGTATAATGATGCAAAATGGCTAACCGCGACCGAACTGGTGACTATACACAACTGGAACTTTCATTGCTCACCATGCCACAGCAATAACAATCAATTGAACAGTTCTACAATGCACAAATATTTATTAACTGGTCCAGACTGTCAACTTATGCAATGTCACCAGCCAGTGTGTCCAGCAGGCGAAAGTAATAACATGTAGAAATGCAGGATGTATGCAGTGAATGTATACGGGCAATGTTTGCCACCTGGCAAGAGAATATTAGTACAAGATCTCAAATACACATGTCAGTAATGTATAGCAGTGGCCGACACAGCACCACAGCCTTAACATGCTATCAGCGCGCACGTGCCATGTCGCACTCTGGGTGGTGTCACGTTTTCGCTCCAATCATCTTTAGCGGCAATAGTCTGATGTAACATACTGGAACCATTTATTTTCTGCACCGGGAGACAACACCCCTTCTTCCCCGGTAAAAGCATCTCGCTCTGGGTAGCTTAACACACCCGTATAAATGTTTCTCCTAGAGTGATGTAAATTTGGTGCAGGAATAATTATACGCAAGTTTCTAGACTTTGTTTTTTTTTTTTCATTTCAAGCTCAACATCCGGTTAATAATTATATTAACGTTCTCCTAACTCAGTAAGCTCAAATTGGTGAATGCTGGATACCTGGTCACCGTGTGTTCACAACAAAGTTTTGAACAGGAGCGCGAAATCACCTTGTTGTATTGATTCGTTCGCGAAAATACGCCTATGTTTCTTTATATATTTGGATTCCGTTCACGATTGTGAGTTGGCGTCACAGAATGAACTGCATTTCTGCCAACACGCCTAGAAAAAGTGGTTGGGATTGTATTTGAGTTAAGAATACTGAATACTGTTTAATAAACAAGTGTTTTGAATATTGTTCTATATTTCCTGTAATTAATTTGTAATACAGTTTGTTTGATTCCAATTGGTATTATATTTTTATTTATATAATATTACTTGACATTTAAAATTACGTTATAACACCCAAGTTCATCATTGTTTCCCATGTAACTTTGACTGTTCTGATCCTTTGGGTCAGGATATATAGCATTAAACCGCAGTCATTTTGTTTTGTCATTTTGGCCATTCGTTTCTCCTCTCTAAATGTGGACTGTTTTTGGTTTTTTTCATAAATTAGAGGGTGATACTTGTCTTTCTGTGGTCTATTTGTTTTGTTTACATCACTGCCGTGCACTGCAAAACACGCTACGTGATATGTTGTTTGTTTGTTTATGGTTTTTTGGTGTATAAATATAAATAAGGTACGTGTCAGCGATACATTAGAAATATAAATATTTAGCCAAATTGCGTGACAAATAAAATAGGTAATTATCCAGTTTAGGGGCTGTTCTGAAGGAAATGTCCTAGATAAACGAAAGTAGCATTAATGGATTTTGCACAGCTTACCTTGTTAATTTTCAGGAGGGCGTCATGTTAAAATAAGTGGAACGTATTAAATAAAATAGTTAAAAATACGTGCAGTCCGCTGGTTTGTTTACGGCGAACGCCATGATTCCCACAGTCACCTTATTGGCTTGTGGTTATTGTTATGTCACCGTGACGCGTCAGATTCACCCATTGTGGGGTTACGTTCTGTTAGGTTAGGTGGGCACATATTACGAAATTAGTTGAACGTTAATGCCCCTCGTATATTCGTGCTCTGCGTCATTAGTAGAGTGTAAATATACCATTTTCCGGGTTTTTTTTTACAGTAAAGCTGCTAAATTGGATAATTACCGTTATACAGAAAAAAAAGCTATCCAATGGTATAAAGGACATAAGTCAGCCTTACTACGGTTGTGTACCAGGTATAAAACTTGCATCTGTAAAGGCATAAGTCAATTTCTGCCCATAATATCGCAGTACTTGTGTTTATAATATGTGGGTAATTATTAAGTTTAGGGGCTTTTCTGAAAAACTAAAAAAAAATTCAAAATTATGATATATTTCTACTCTACTAATCACGTAGAACACGAATATACTAGGGGCGTTGCTTTAAAATAAGTACAACATATTTAAAAAAATTGCAAAATGAGCAGTATTGCCAGTTTGTTTACGTTTCTGAAAGAAACGTCCTAGACCAACAAAAGTTGCATTAATGGCTTCTGCACAGCTTACCTTGCTCATATTCAAGAGGGCGTAATGTTAAAATAAGTAGAACAATTAAAAAAACTTACGAAGTATGTTTGTTTACGTCTATTAACGTCAGAGGAATTATACCAGCTCCCTACCTAGATGAGTTAATTTACCTTATTTTGGTGTGTTTTACGGTTCCTTTAAATCCCTACAATCCTACATTCGTAGTTTAGTGTAAAACCCTACAATCCTATGTTAGTGTAAAATCCAAAAATCTTAGATTAGTGTAAAACCCTACAATCCTAGGTTAGTGTAAAATCCAAAAAACCTCAGTTAGTGTAAAACCCAACAATTCTAGGTTAGTTTAAAAATGTAAAATAGTGATTCACCCATCGTGGGGTTAGGTTCTGTTAGGTTAGGTGGGCACATATTACGAAATTAGTTGAACGTTAAGGCCCCTCGTATATTCGTGTTCTGCATGATTAGTAGAGTGGAAATATACAATTTTCCGTGAATTATTTTAATTTTAATAATTACCAACGCCATACCTTAAAACCATTATAATTTTTAAGCATATGGTGCTTTATTATTACGTCCCTGCTATTAATCTATTTTTAGTAATATCCCAAACATATTTCATCTCACGATACATCACAAAATATTGCTGCACCTTGATCAAAGGTGGCATGACTTACAGCACATAGCCATTCTATACAGTTAGTTATGTTGGCAGTGATATGTATTTGGTGAGGAAAAGTATAAAAAACAATAGTTACTGTTGCTGTGCTAAGTCTAAAATAATGTTTTTCTTTATGCTATAAACTAAAACGGTACAAATAAAGTGTGCTTAGGAACATAAAATGAGTGAAAGAGTTAAAAATATATTGAGTATGGCAATGGAAGAATACAATGCTCCAATTTGATATGTCAACATTGCAAACAATTATAATGTATTACAACAATTTATGTCCAATTTCAGTGAAGATACCTACTGATGTTTCCATTTATTATTCTTTTATATTAACGTAACAATTGTTTTGTACAATAAAAAACAATTATATTACGAATACTTAAAACCAACCTTAATGGTACTATATTGACTGTTAATACAATGTGTTGTTTTGTTTTATTATAATGGCATTTCTAGTTGGTTTTATTTCTGCTTGGATGTGCAAAGGATTTCAAATGCAAACTTTAGTAAAACTAAGACTTGTTAACATGTTTTATTTGCATGTTGTGTAGATGTTCGTGTTTGTCCAGAACCACGCTTATATGTAGGTTTAAGGAATTTCTGATACAGCTGATAAAAGCAATAACTTTTTTAGTCATTGCTTTTATTTTTTATTGGCCAACATCCTATACTAAGTACTGTTTATTATCAAATTATTCAAAAGTTGTACGTAACTACATCCCAAGTCCTTAAATGTTTATAAAAACAAAACTGTATTTAAATGTGGCTATTATAATACGAGCAGGCAGCCTAGCAGGCAAAGCATTTATTTATTTATTTATTTATTTAAACTTTATTTATACTGGCGTTGGTAAGGCTTAAATGCCTTCTCTTACACTTAACCAGGTATAACATAATGTACACATGCGTAAACATAATGAGCAAGACAGAAATATACTTAAATACTTAAATTAACAAGAGGCGAAACAAATATGATAACTCAAATAGATTAAACTCTAAAAATGGTCTATGGTTTCCAATTATGTTCATATCTTGAGCAGGACTAGAGACAAGGAAATGTTTAAAGAAATAAAAAAAAAACAATAGCACAATAATATGAATCTACAATAGCACAATAATGTGTGTCATAACCCGCATTACCAATCAAAAATATAAATGTGCAGAGCCTACAAAGCAGCTGAGAGGAAAACAAGAAGTTCATTCTCAACGCAATAAAATTAATAAACAGATCTATAATAACCACTTACAGATTAATGAAAATTGAATACACAATTCCTTGAAATAAATTGGCNATACACAACTCCTTGAAATAAATTGGCGAATCAACAGCAACAAATTACACATTGATTAAAGTGAATGTATACATAAACAGGTGTTGCTAGGTCGTACAAATAGTTAACAGGAAAAAAAGTTAAACAAATTAAAATTAAAATGCTACGGAATAATGACGCACGTTCATGCGTGTGTGTTGAATCATCGGCGCATATTCTTAATGTACTTGACAGCACTGCTCCTAATAGTAGTTAGTGTTGTCTAGTTCCTCACCTCTACGGGTAAATTATTCCACTCTCGTGCGACAGAGACGGTGAAAGAATTGGCATATAACTGGGTTTTGTGAGCTGGAATATTTAAGCGAGGTGTATTTTTAGCATGCGTGTTTATAGTGTGATCATTCCCCAAGGTTTTCAGCCAAGTACGTAAGTATTCTGGTGTTGTAATATACGAGGATAGTATTTTGTATGCTAGTGTGAGACTGTGGAGCTGACGTTCATCCAGACTTAACCAATTAAGTTTATCAAAGTAAGGAGACAAGTGATCACGTGATTTTAGGTTGAACAAAAATCGAACACAAGAATTTTTCATGCGTTGAAGTTAAGCTGCCAAATTTTGCGTGATGTCTCAATAAACCATTTTGCAATAATCAAAAATAGGCAATATTAAGCCTATAAAGGGGATATAGTTTAGCGTATTACTTCTTACAAACAGTGTTTATGTGACCAGACCACGAGAGTGTCTCGTTGAAAACAACGCCTAGCGCTTTATCCTTTTTCAACAGAGTAATAATCCCAACGGCTAGCACAATATCAGGGAAAGTCAATCTGTGACATTCATTTAAATTTCTACGAGAACTGATTAATAAACACTGTGTCTTCGCAGGATTCAATTTTAACTTATTTCTGCTGCACCAAAGGTGTACCAATTCAAAGTCATTTTTATGTCCTTAATTAAAGAGCTGATTAGTATCGGAGAAGCAGATGAATAAAACTGGAGATCATCCGCGTATAAATGATGACAACATTTTTTTAAACACTGATATGTCATTAATGAATAAGGAAAAAAGAAGCGGCCCAAGTACACTACCCTGAGGAATGTCTTAAGTTCATAGGTTGCCTGGTGGACTTTTTATCATCAATGACTACACGTTGATGACGGCCCTGAAGATACGAAGTCATCCACTGTACTACATTATCTGAGAAATGAAAATATAGTTTAAGTTTTTGCACTATTATGCCACGATTTACCATATTAAAAGCTAAGACCAGTATAATCACCTAACTTCTATCTATGGCCATTCTGATAGAATTTGCGATATCTATAAGAGCAGTGCAGGTACTATGTCCTGTATGGAAGCCGGATTGGTAACTGTCATATAATTTGTTGTCGTTCACATATTTATACACTTGTTGGTTGGTGTACTAGGAATTGTAATGCTTTCGACAAAGCTGGTAAAATACTAATGGGCCGGAAATCGTCTAACACAGTGGTACTGGTGTGCTTAGCAAGTGGTTTCACAATGACATATTTCCAAGAAGTGGGGAAGAACTAGCTGACAGCGATTCGTTGAAAAGATCAGTAATAACAGGCAGTAAAATGTGTATTATTGTTTTAATGGAACAAATACTAACATCATCCGATCCTTCTGCTTTAGACTTATGCGCATTATTGCTCTGTAAGCTTCCTTTAGAGTTACACGTCGAAAATAGAACAAATTGCATTGAGATTCATTGACTGTTTCATGATGCTTTATATAATTAGTGTCCGGTATAGCCCCTGCGACCTGTTTACAACATGAAGACTGTACAAAGTAACGGTTGAAATCTTCTGGAGAAATGTTTAAAGGTGACCTAATATTAGTTTTACATTTACTGATCCCTAAGTTATGCAGTCTTTTCCACAAATCACCAGGGGTTTGGCATGAACCAAATGAATCGAGTGAGTAGAGCATTTTATTGCCCAGTATCCTGTACTGTTCGAAACTGTCAGCTGCGGGGGCATTAGTTCTTATGTCCCGTTTATATCTGGAGTAAGCATTGTCACGCTTTCTCATCAGCTGAACAATATCATCTGTCAGCCATGGAGCAGGTGGTTTTGTTACCCGTCTAGATTTAATTGACACCGTTCTGTTGTACAAATCTGTGATCATCTGACTGAAACGGGAAATTTTCTCCTCCAATGTGTTAATCACGTTTATTTCATGCCATGGCATCAGTACCGCATCGCTGTTCAACTTGTCCATATCAATATTTTTAAAATCTCTATAAGTAATTATTTTAGGTTTAAATTTAGGAGCACGCAGTTTATAGGATAGGAATATAAGAGCATGAAATGAAATACCTAGAACAGCAGTCTGTCCATGCGTCAGAATAAGGTTGAGATTAGACATAAACATTAGGTCAATCCAGGCTGTGTGGTGAGTAGCGCCAAGTGGGCAGACTGTAATATGCATACACAAGGTAGATAGTAGCTTATTTGTTTCAATTGTGTTTGACTGAAGATTTATATTGAAGTCTCTCATAATAATGCAGTGCTCGTAACCAACAATCAAATTTGACGAAGTTTCTTCAAAGTCGGACAGATCTGCCGCCTTCGGTGGCCGACAAACTGCAATAGATGAAAGCAGTTTTATGGAGAACTTGTTATAGTAATGGCATTTGTAACAAATAAAATAATAAAATCAGTACCCTATGGAAACATTTAGAACAACAAAATATTCTCTGTGTTAACAAAATATAAAAAGTTCAACAAATATTTACTGCTGTTTTTAAATTAAGACCACCTTATAAAAATCAGTTGCCACTTATGTACGTGTAAAATAAGTACAGCATGTGTTATTGCTTTTCATTTATTTCTTTGGAGTCATTTATTGAAGATTACAATTTTTGTCACCTTACGTGACTTGCTGTTTAGTTTTCATTCGTAATGTAGAATATCTGAGCCTATTTCCAGATATAAGCAAATACATTTTTCTTCTACGAGACATTAATTCATCGCTGTCATCTCCTTCTCCTGGATTGGATCCTGGAGGTTGCCGATGAACTACTACCACCTAAAGGAAAGGTAATTCAAGAACATAACCAGGTGTCATGTGCAACTTGGGAAGACAGTGTACAATACATATTAGATGATGACGACAGTGATAAATATGTAACGTATGTCCCAGAAATGGAAAGTGAAAGTGAGGAGGAGTCTAACAAACTGCGCAAGACAATCAATGCGAGGAAACATGCAAAGGATTGCAAAAGGCCACACAATAACATCAACGAGAAGAGCAGCACTGGACATGTTGTGAAGGACAGTAGGGATTGCAATTGTGACTCTGAAAGTATCACTGGAATACTCCAGTGCTCAGGAAACAACTTGAATACAATAGTTTAAGAACATTCTACGTACCTAGCGACAAATCAACCACAACCTCAATGCAGATGGTCCAGAGCAATTCACCATGAAATACAATCTCGTCATAACAGGGACAATCTTATGTAAATATAAATGGAGAGATAAAACGAACAAGGGAAATTAAACCTCTTAAACAGTAAGAAATGTGCTTTCTTTCTTGGAAATGATAGACGTAAAACTATTTTTGAAGAGTACTGGCACCTTGGATTGCATGAGGAACGTGTTGCTTTTGTTGCTAAGCGTGTTGGCAACATATAAAAAAAACCAATAAAATCCAACAGCAAGAAGAAACGAGTTGTAACATATGAATATTGTTTTGAAGTCAGCGGGGCAAGGAAGTTTGTGTGCAAAAATGGTTTTTTTTAGAACCCTAGATGAAAATGAAAAGTTTGTTAAGCTTGCCAATTATAACAAACAAACTACTACTACAGGCGTAGCATGGGAAGATAGACGTGAAAACAGCCACCAAATCACAAAAAGACAAATGAAGAAATAAATGCAGTAAGAACCCACATTCAGTCAATCCCTTCATATGAAAGAAACTACACCAGGGCAACAAATAATCTGAGATATTTGCCTTTGCACTTAAATCAACAAATCATGTATGATTTATATAAAGAGACTACAACAAATCCTGTTTCTCGAAAAATTTATGACAGAGAATTTCATTCCATGAAACATTTTTTTTAAGAAGCATTGTGTTGACACGTCCCATAAATGTGATACGTTGCACGTGCAGATTAAAGTGTCTAAGGAAACAAGAAGGGAGAAGAAGAAGAAGTGAACATGGCTTTGCAAAACCACCGAGAAAGTGCTGATCAGGCATATGCCTCTAAGAGGAAAGACAAGGAAGATGCCAAGAGTAACAGGTCCAAAAGATGATTTTCCTTCAATCTTCAACAATGTCTGCAGACACCGTATCTTGCATTGTATGTGGCATTTTATAAACCCCAATTTTGGACCTACAATTTAACAGTCCATGGTAATGTCATAGGAAAGTCCACCAATTTTTGTGGCATGTCGTTCAGTGGCTCTAGTATCGAAAGGATTTGGGACATGTAAACTACAAGTACAGTCGTGCAGATGCACCATTCAAGACAATGAACTTCCGAAGAAGAGGGAAAACTCTTTTCACACAAATGCAACAGGGATACAACTCCATTGTTCCCATATCATCTGAAAAGGAGGATATTCTAGACTGTTTGCCTCTGATGCCAACAATTTTCCACACCTTTTATTTGAACCTAGTGACATCAGGTGATGTGTGTAATCGGAATGCTGACATGTTACACTTAATTATAGGACAGTGTAAACAATTTGTGAGTAGGTTCGGAAGGTGGAGACATGTTATAAAATGCATGATAATACTATTTAATTTGGATGTATTAATAGCATTATTTGATATCATTGCATTTGACTTATTTTGGCAAAGCACTGTTATTTTAATGGTATTTCATACTGTTAACATTCTTTTTCGTGGGTTTGAGGTAACAGTTTCCTTGTTTTGCATAAACTTTGGTCTCAGATTTTCATTGCTGTGATTACCATTTCTATATTATGAATTTCTGCATAGCGGTCAATTTTCATATGCTAAAACAGGTGGACCATAAACATTTATAACTCTACATATGAGTAGTACCAGATGACACAATGATTCCTATTTAAAACAAACAAATTGTATATTTCAGTGGATAAGAAAAAGGGCTTAAGTCAATAAATTATTAATAAAAATATTGAAATATAAAGCTGGGTAGATTATTAAATACCTATATTATCACTAGCAACTGGAGCATTACCATTACATTCAGATTTTGGAGAAATTTTTCAAACTTGTTTATGCTCTCCTGAAAAGTACTACTTTTTGTGCTCTCCTTACCGCCAAGCAAATAAATAAATATATATATATATATATATAATATGAAATGCGGTAGTGGGGAGGGCTGTGAAGGTCAGGGAAATTGTGTGGTAAAAAACAACGGTTGCTTTACTGCGCTTAAATTAGCAAGACCTAAGCTAACAGTAATTGTTAAAAATCTCTGCTGTTCCGAAGAAAAAAAGAAAGAAAGAAACACAACGTTGTAAAATTGTAAAAATAACGTACATAGTTTACACATGTTTTACCCCACAATTTTCCTGATCTTCATAACCCTCCCCACTATTGTATTTATGGTTTATATTGATGTGTGGTATGTATTTATTTTAAATGTAGCAAACCTAACCAAATTCATCCTAACTTCACAATATGTAACGCACCGGTGTTATTTGCACTGTAGCATGATGAAATACTGTATTATGTGATGACGAATAGTACCCCTTATTTACATATTGTGATGTTAGGTAATGTTTGGTTAGCTCGTTTTGCATTTATCGTATTTACATACAAAAATATGATAACGTACATATTTTACACACATTTTACCCCACAGCCCTCCCTATTATTGCATTTGGTAGTATGTAATGTGAATATTGTGATGCCCCTAGTAAATTTGTGTTCTGTGTTATAAAGTATTGACAATATATACCATTTTCCGGGAAGTTTTTTCCATTTTTTGGAAAAACCCATGTTCTGGATAATTACCTCGAAAACCTTATCTCCTTGTGCTTCCTGACAGGTTTTGCATTTAGTCTCTGCTACAAATATTTTAGTAAGCTCAAAATAATTTTCACTGAAGGAAGGGGAGGTGGAGTATCCGTCGCATGTGTCTGAGGGTTTCTGGCTCAGTCTAACTAATTGGAGACTTGACAGAGATAATGAGTTTTCTGTGTCAACTGACCAACTGCGCTGTCTACGCAATTCACTAAGTAATTGCAGAATAAGCCCTGAGGGCTGGCATATAGCCAGGGGTTGGCACTTATGGGTTTGTGGGACACTATTGTTCGGCCAATCCTGGGGTGCATCTGTCGTTCATTCCAATTATTTAGCAGATGCTGCACACTCAGTACAAATACATAGTGATCAGTCACACCTCCTTGATGTCACAAGCCTCGACTGACATGGTATTCCATGGAGTCTACCTATCGAGGCATGAGTGGTGAATCACTCAAGCACATGCCTGGCTTGCTAGGGGAGTAGACCACACCACCATATTTTATAATGGGCCAAGTCCATTTACAGCAATGGGTTTGCTGCATATGATATAATAACAAAACTTATTCATTGAAATGTGTGTTTTGTTTAAAAAGTGAATAAATCTATACGTGGTAATGAGTATTGAATATTTTGTACCATTAAGACAGTGTGTGAAGTAATATTAGTCATGATGTGTACGAATTAACTGTTTTAATTTTTTGCATTATATTTTACTGAATTTGGGTTAACTTTTCACTAATTGAGCAAAAATTTCTTGTTGCAGTCGAAAGCCAGTGGAACCATGAGTCACAAGCATGTGCATCCCCGTAGCATGTATCGCACACCACCAAACTTCAAGGAAATGGCAATCAAATATCCTACATTCAGAAAATTTGCTATCCAGGTAAAGTCAAACATATGTAAGGTCATACTATGCGTACTTTTATCCATCAGTACCTGTGTTGTGGAACTTCCAAATTAGAAATTATTATGAGTAAAATGCCTATGCTACCAACCATTTGCAAATCCAACTTCACTAAAGTGGGATGATTTTAGCAGTTTCCTACTGTACAGTAATATTTTGTTTTGCCCGAGGAAGGGTAGTGAGGGATGTCAGAAGTTTAATATGTAGTATGTATGTTGGATGTTTGGTTATATTGTGAGTGATAACATTTGAATTTTCACATGGAAACTGGTGAGTATTGTGAGAACTTTAAAATAAAATAGTGCAATGTGAAGCAGGGTGGACGTAATATAATGTGTTGTTTAAATCAGGCAAGGTTTGGAATTTTAATAAAACTAAAATAATTCTTTGTGAGGATTTTAATATAGATTATATAGGTATCTGCCCACAGGAAAAAGAGGGAAGAGTCAGGGAATTTTCACCTTGGTCAGGGAAAATGTAAATAATTGCTACTCTGCAAAAGTTGTTAGTTGTGTGAATACAGGATAGTGTAATTGTGAGCATATGCATTTTAAAATTTCAATTTAAAGTATTTATTTATGTGTTTCTAATGGGCACTCATGTGAAGCCAATAGCGTGTATCATGAGAAATATTGATGGGCTCAATAAAATGTGAGCCCTTTTTCCCTGTTTGATTTGTTTGTTGCAGTTAAATTTAATTCAACTTCATTCTCTGATAACATATTTGTTCTGTCAGCAGTGGAAAAATATGGTATCGGAAGGTTTCAGTCCTGAAAATAGGTCAGAGAAAATGGTAAGATTCTGCCTGGAAAACAGGGGAATAGTCAGGGGATTCCAAAATAGAATTTCAGTGGATATCCTGAAGAAAGCAATTTAAGAAGGAGTTCTTAAACTATTTAACAAGTATAGTTAAAGACTATGGAATATAAGATCATTATACTTCTTGAAATAAGGATAGATATTGGGAAAACTTGTCTACCATAAATCAACAGGATGTCCACCCACAAGGAAAACAGGGAGAGCTGGGAAAAGTCAGGGAATTTCATGTGGCAGGGAAATGTCGGGGAAAATGTAAATTATTGCCACTCTGCAGAAGTTGTCAGTTGTGTAAATACAGAATAATTTAATTAATGAGCATATGCATTTTAAAAATTCTAATATTTTTATATTTGTTAACTGGCGTGTATCGCGAGAAATATAGATGAGCTGAATGAAATGTTGGCCTGGTCGCTTGGTCTGTTGCAGTGTAATTTAATTCAACTTCGCTGATATCATATTTGTTCAGTCAGTGGTGGAAAATATGGTCATGCTTTGTTTAATATATTGGTTATTTATATTAATGAATCATTTCCTATTAAATGTATAAAGTTGAATAAAAGTACTGGACATAATCCTTAAAATATTTGAAGGGGTTATATACCAAAGGCTTTATTCATTTTTTGTTAAAAGTAACATTAAATATTTAACTTCTATATGGGTTTAAAAAACTACATCCGGGGTGATTAATATCTTATTATACCAGGCACAGAACTTTGTGGCAGCTCTGTCTCAGCCTCTTGGCGAGCATTACCAAGCCCTGTTGCCACATTTATGGTCCATACGGTATAAGAAGGCCACTTTCTGACAGTCAGTGGGTGGCAACTTAACGTTTACGAAACAAACAAAGCGCCATTTACAAAATCCTGTATCAGCTGATGCACGAACGAACAAAAGTCAAAATTACGTTGGCTATTCTGAGTGCACTGCCAATGCACATCACAAAAGCAGAAAATACGCGGGTAAGAAAGAGTTCTTACATTTATTAATGCATTTTATTTTACAAGGACACAAAACAATGGTTGTTAGTGTTAAAAACTAAACTTCGTGATAATGTAGTTATGTATAGGTGTTCAAAATGAAATGTACAATAGAACGATACGACGCGGAAAAGTTTTCTGAAGTTGTGCTAACTTCAGAAAGTTTTTTCACGTCGTATCATCCCTCTCCAACCTCGCTTTCAACACGTCCTTGATATTAATTCGAAAAGCATATAGAAATATTGCATAATATTGTTGAATTATTTTTCTATTAATTTGACGAAACGACACGAATTTGAAATATATTTCCAGCCCGTAATCTAAGAACAATCAACTTAAAATAATACGCTATCTGTTATCCAAAAACAGCGGCTCAAACTTCGCCGTGACGCGCTGTGCGCGCGATCTCTCGGATATTATGCGAGGTATTACCAGCCAGAAATGAACCTCTTTTTTGTGCGATATATAACGAATTATGTTTGTTTACGGTTATCAATATAAAAAGGACGAGCTCTGCATAATTTTTAAAGTAACATATATTTCATGTAAAGTGATTTGGAGTAAAAGTCATTTATATTCGGCCGGTAATCGTTCGTCTACGTAAATTATACGCCATATTGTTCTCATGAAACCCATCTCCTTGTTTGTAGAAAGTGAGACGCGTGAATAGTTTTTAAGCAATTCTAATGTTATTCCACGTCACATATTTCCAACTCGAATATATTAGCTATAACGCCCAAAGTGTGATAATAGATACAACAGACCGTCTCGCAAATGTTAACCCAAATTCACTATCTCGGACAAATTAAAAAAGAGTTAGCAAATATTTAATTATTTGCAACATTTTATATTTTTACTTGTATAACCTACTTATTTTTTTAGACAGATGTCAGTCTTAAAGTATCTTAAAATTTGTTTAGCATAACAGTACAATGGCAAGTGGATTAGCTGACAGCGTGTTGATAAAAAAATACAGCCCCGACTTGACAGACCAGCTGATGGTGGAAGGATACATAGTCACATGTAGTGTCTGCATTTGTCACCGCGATGAAAGCGTCTGGACACAGAAAACGGCCTTCTTATACAGTATGGACTATATCAAGTGTCCGTCGCATCATAGTACGTATGTCGTGAAATTTGAATTGTAGTAATATAAATTACAATTTTATATGGAAATAATCATTTAAAAATAGCAAAAAGAGAAATTGATAAACCTATATGAGATATATTTGGGGATTTATATATATTAGAAAACTCTTTGAGCAAAAAAACGCCTAAAGTTTTAAATTTGTAATAATTGTCCAGTTGCATGTAGCATAGAAAAAATAATTCAACTTTGTTGCTGTAGCTTATAATAGCAGCACAAGCTCATCCTCCCTGTCTGTGCATATTATGTCATTCCTTTACCTTACAAACTTCTGCCCGTCATTCAATTTCTTAAAACCAAAAAAAAAAAGTTTTCAACAATTTTTCTATGGAACTTGTTGAAACAGTCACGCATTGCTGCCGTAATTTGTTTTGTTGTTGGAATTTTCCCTATATGTTTCATAAAATACTAACACAGTTCTCCGAAGATATTGTTTGGATAGTCATTGAAAACCGTAACTTGTTTTCTGACTTTTTTTGTGACACAAATATTGCCATCGCACTGTGTGTTCACTGCATCACATGCCCTCACTGTCAAACTGCTAATTTTGTTTAAAATTTGTACTTTTGCAAAATTCCTAGTTCAATAATTTAGTTAAAAAATTAACGCGCACCAACAATTACAAATTAACATTGTTTGTGAACCACTTCCTTTTTCCAACAACTGGTGATAGCACAAGGTTTACTTAGCGTTGACACATTCTGCGTCCCTATATTTTATTCGTCAGAACACACGCTCTGGCGAAGCTCGCAGCCGGAGGCATAAGAACAACTCGTGCGCCAAACCAAAGAGGCCACCCAAGAGTTCCCGCACGTGCAGAACGGAACAATAAACTTCCATACCAGAGTCGAGGGGCGACGCCGGACCCAAGTGCGGATAGCTAGTGCACCGATCACGTGTTTACGACCAGGGGACCCACCAAGTAGCACGTGCAGGGCGAAGCACTAAAACTTCTAGACCAGAACCGAGGGACAACGCCGCCCACATGTTTTATGACTCAGGGGGACGCGGCGGCCGCCCCGGACACGTGCAGAGATGGTGCAAGTTGAATATGGCGATTGAGCCTACAAAACCACGAGGAGGAGGATCGAGCAGTCAGTCAGTCGGGGGACCTGAAGCGAGGCGTCCGGGTCGGAGCCGGACGAAGCCAGTGCGAGGATCGATCAGTCAGTCAGACGTCGTCGAGCGAGCAGTGCGGAGAGAGCCGGGAGTTCAAGAGGGCGTCGAGACGCCAACGCCGATCGAGAGAGAGTGTCGCAGCCTAGACGTTCCAGTCTACCTACCGAGAGACGAAGCAGTCCCGAGATCGCCGGCTGAGAGAAGACCAGCGCCGCAAGTCAGATAAGTAGAGTTCTACACCAAGCGTGAAGAATCTTGCACCCACGACGCAAAATCGTCGCGTCAAGCCATACGTAGCCTACATAGGAAGAGGGGAGGGGAGAGTTGTCTCGTGAGTTCATGTACCAGTTAACCTGTTAAGCAACAATAAAACTTGATTATGTGAACTCGCAAAGGAAGTGTATTGATTTGGTAAATTAGCACTAGGGACAATAATGTCGACATATTCCTACGCCCTAACACGGAGGGCCAGCATCAATTGCTAGCGCCTTACGCAGAGAGCAGATTCAATACCTACTTATAAACCATAGCATTGGGCAGGTATCAGCGTCATATTTTCAGCAAAAACTTTACACGCAAGCAATTAAAGAACGATGAGAAATGTTCAAAGCCTGTCGTGGAACTGAAGCTATAATATAACAGAGAGGCCACCAACACTGGGTGGAATGAGGCAGCTGATGCTACATAATATCTTGTGTCGACTAAGCACGATTCAGACTTTGTTATCGCCTACTTTCAAAGCAAGATATATCTATGAAATGTGGTTCCCTGTCAAGGGAAGAATGAAGAATAGTTGTGAGTTCATGCACACTCCTGACAAGTGTAAAACACGAATGGTTAAAGCTACAGACATAGGATTTCCACATACTTTTTCAGCAAAATGAGCCAATTGCAAAAAGCAACCTAATTTTAATGAAATATTTCACAATTTTTATTAGTGCATCTAAGAAACATATTGCTCGACTCGCTGCGGCCATTGTGACATTGTAAACTAGGCAACGTTGCACAACCATGATAGGCTACTGGCACCAGATAGTGGGAGGAGCAAGTCATATCGCCTGACCTTCAAGGCCCAAGAAGTTTTGTGCAACACACTGCGTCCCAGAGCACGAGCAATAGTGAGCAAGGAGGGTTGCTTATTTGTTATCCATCATGAATATTTCATTATTTAGTATAGCAAAATTTTAAGCTAACAGGATGGCAACCTCTATTATTTCCATGGCCTATGTTTTTGACAAACACAGTATTTGCTGTAGATGTGCGTGCATCTTCATTTGCGAGACGGTAATTCTAGTTCTTATCACACTTTGGACGTTACGGTTAATACCACTTGCCATAGGCCGACCCATCAACCCATATTTGTGCCATTTAAGAAGTCTTCGTAAAGGCTGTTCACGCTAAAGTGAGCACTTTTGAAAGTCCTGCTAAATTTCTACTTTCAGCCCCATAGTTTTGTATCTTTCTAGGTACCTCTCAAAATAAACACTACCATGTGACTTTCAGCTGGTGTTTACATCAGCTGGCTCTTTTATCCACTGTATACTAATTAAATAAACAACAAAAATGTGTTGCAATGAGCGCTATAAACATGCACATGTTAATTACAGGAAATAATAGGCCTTTTGGTTTGTGAATACTGATTATGTTCAAGGTTCTTTTTCTGTTTAGATGTAAATTAATGCCTTTAACTTGGCCCAACACTTCCAAGAACATACGAAAATATGTTTGAATTAGGTTGTCAACAGAATAGCAGAAAATTAAAACATTCTTTTGCCCATTGTAAAACAATTCTAAAACATTTTGAATGTTCACCTTCTGAAATGTTCTCCCATTAAAGAAAGTCACGCTTTTAGATAAAACTGTGTATTTATTTCTTCATACAGAAGACAACATGCCTCAATCAATCATTAAATGACCTAAGACTTAATGTTTTAACAATTTACGAGTTCATGTTGCATAAATACTTCGCAAATCAATATTTTAATACAAAACTACATACAAGCAAATGGTGGCCGTAGCTATTTCATTAAGGGTAATGAAAACAACTGTCATGTAACTCAATAGCTGAACAGAATTGATTCAAATTTTTACGTCATACTTCCACAGTAATATTTGTCACTCAATGCAAGTTTCGGGAAAATTTGTCCAGCCACACTGTTCTTAAAACACACAACACTAACGTTTCTAACAGGGTTCGCCAAAGTGGGCCCACCCAAATAAACCCACCCAGATTTTTTTTTTGGGTGGTTACACTTTAAAAAACCTACATAATGTACCATGTACACATCCCCCCCCCCAAAAATTTATTTTTTATTTTTTTATTGTATAAAATATTCAGACATGTTGATTCAATTTTATTTTATTCACAGTAAATAGTTTGGTTTACTATAAACAGGAAATAAGTGAGTTATCTGTGCTGAGCAGCAAACAGAAGGTAATTTACCCTTCTACTTTACTGAAGGGGATTCCTCCTCCTATATTGCTGAAGGGGATTCCCCCGGCTAAAGACCCATACTGACTGAAGAGTAGAATGTATGTACAAGGAGTTCCCCTTTCTAGTTACACAAATGAAGCTGATTGGTTAGGCAGTAGATATGCAGAGAATTCCCCTCTCTAATTATGATCTATCTGGTTATATACACAGTAATGTGGCATGGCAGCTACCTACAACCTTTTTTCTACTGAAGTGTCAAGAGTGTTTATACAGTTATTGAAAGTTTTGGTGCTGTTATGTAATGGATAATTCAGTTTATTGCAAGTAATTATCATAGTCTGAATGGGAAGTGTAGTGATGTTACCTTGTAACTGAAAATGTTTACAATCCATTAAGTAATATGAAAACTCTATTGTGTTTGCAATGAGTATATCAAGTGTGGTGTGTTACAGGGGCATAGCCAGGATTTATGGGGGGGATGGGGGCGGGGTTTTGTGAATGGGATAGGAGCTTTAGCTTACAAACTCACCGTGATACTTTGTAGTAGATTCAGAACAAATTGCCTCAACAATTGTCTTAAATTTCGTTACTGTAACTTAAAATGCTTAGAAAAATCTACCAAAATCATAAGTTATTTAAAAAATGCATTAAAATCTTGCACTATGCCACTCTTGTAGTATTAGTTGAGATTATTTTATTTACTTGAACTTGGTTTTGGGGGGGGGGGGNCACCCCCCCCCTGTATACGCCCATGGGTGTGCATGTGAATAGAATAATTTTGAAAAGTTTAGTAAAAGAAATGATAAAATATCTGAGATTCCAGGAACACATCAAGTGAAAAATGCCTTAAGTGCATGGAAGTGGAGAAGTAACAAAAATTGATGGTAATTCATAATGTAGATGAAAACATTGTGAATTGTAAGATATAAAGAATAAGAACTCACCTACAGAAATGTTCATCTAAAAAGGTAGAGGAGAGTGAAAGTGAAGAAATTCTGGAACATCAACTAATAGCAGCAATACAGCCTACCTTTACCTAATTGGGTAGATCCTCTTCCACAAACGTTTGTGCATCAGTCTGTCAAAGTCCAGCACCTAGTACTTCCTCACCCAGTAACAGAGAGCAACATTTAATCAGTGATTATGTGCTTAAGACAAGTGAAGAGCATAAAAGAAACCTTGACAAGGTAGTGTCAATGTTTTTCTATGCTGCGAATGTATCTTTTTAATGTTGCTGAACTTGATAACTTCAAGAGATGATCCAGATATTAAGACATGGATACAAAGCACCATCAGCAAAATATATCGGTGGGAAGCTTTTGGATGATGCTGCTGCCCAGAAAATAGAGCTACATCTGGTAGAAAAATTACGAAACTGCAGTTTAATAGTAACGTTGGATGGATCGTCAAGCTTTATGAATGACCCAATTCAAGCCATCGCGATCTATACAGGGACAGAAAATTACCTTCTTTAAGTCTATGATGCAGGTTCACAGAAAAAAAAGTCTGAGCAGTGTGCAGCTATTATAGAGGCAGCAATGAAAGAATGTCAAGAAAACTTACACAGCAGCATCTTTGCAGTAATTACTGATAATGAGAATAACATGGACAATTTGTGGGAAATTTCGAAAGAAACACATTTGGATCTAATCACGTATGGTTGATCAGCACATAAAGTGGACTTTACACTTGCTGATGTCTGTGAGAATGAGACTGATGCAGTATGAATTTCTGACACTTGTAATATTAAGCATTTATTTTAATACCTTTTTTTTTTTGGCTGATGCGTTTCAGTGATGGGGAATAAATTTTTGTTTCTATAGGGAAAACTTCTATTTCTTTCACTACCTCTTTAGCACATTCATAATGGTTTATACTTGTGATCCTCAATAAAAAGAAATGCGTACAAAACAATAAATGTCAAGTGTTTGTATGCGCAGATATTCTATTTACACAACTTATGAAAAGAGTTCCTCAAAAACACAACACAGTTCCAGGTTACGCTGATATTTGACAATAAAAAAAAAATTGTTGGTTGTTTTATCAATTGTTATAACATATCATAGCGTACATGTTGTGTATAATACTAACTACATTACATAAACTGCTATAATATCCAGTTTTTCCTTCACAAAATATTTAGCAGAAAAAAAAAAATTCCCAATATTTATTAACATTGTATTAAATTCAGATTTTAAATACAGGAATTTGATTAAATAAAGTAAAATATAAGTGCCCATGTAAACATGCCCAAAACAATTATTTAGAATATACATGTTTATATCTAGCCTACCCAAAAAAAAAAAAAAAAAAAAAAACAAGAAAACCTGGAAAAAACTTTTGAAAAAACCTTGGTTTTTAAATAAAATCCAAGTGGGCTGGGCTTTTTAAGAACACCCAGGTTTTTTTTTCAAATCCTGGGTCTACCACTCAGCTTACTAAAACATAACCTTTTACTTACAAAATTTGAATGCCTTTACTTATATGAACGTAACTTCACAACAATACTAAAAACACAATACCTAACTGATGACAATGTATTTCATGAAACAACATCCACACATTTAATGCAGAATTTAATTTTGCCCTAAATTACTTACCTTGAGAGAAGTAGTGGAAATTAGTACTTACGTTTCAATATATCAGCTCATACAAATTAAACTGTTTGGACAGACGTTATAATACTGTTTTAACATATTCCTAACGCTAAAGAAATTATTCATGTGCAGTATAAAACATTTTCATGCCATTATTGTTTCAAAACGAGTGACATACATGCCAAGGTATTAACTTCACGATTGTTAAGTTCAAAATTGCTTAAATACTGAATAACACTCACATATATATTAAAGTTTTTAGAATTGCAAATATAACAAATCAGACTCATCCAAAGTTTCTTGAAGTTAATTCGAGGTTAAAAATGTATACTCACTTCAGTTGCGTGAAGCACCACATTTTCCAGATATGCGTTAAATTTCAAGAATTTCTGGGATAAGGAATTATGTGGAAAAACAACAGAAAGCAATAACAAACAAGGTCACTTCACTCAGAACATGTATAGAAATGTTTTTTAATGTATTACATTAATTAATACTTTAGTTCAGAGATTACAAAAAAACATTTAAAATCACTGTAATAAACAGCTGTTTTGTTGATACATGAGTGCAGACCAGAAAAAAAAAATTATAAACAGCCAACTTGAACGTTGCATCAGTCAGGTGATGATATGAAAGAGTTAGAAACATAAATGTGTTACAGTCATGCCAAATTTTATTCTTATTTGCATATACCTAAAAGAAACTGAATTGCAGATGACAAATATTTTTAACTTCATGGCTAGTAAGATGTTAAAAACATGGAACTACTTTTCGTAGTTCGCTGTCAACTTAACTGTGAATATTGTGGTAATTGTTCACGTTCAAATATATGCAGTTACGGACAGTGGTTTTTTCATAGGTTGATTTCAAGTGTGTTCATTTTATCGTTAACCACGTTTACAAAATATATTTTCACTAAAAACATAGTAACGGACTTCTGTTAAAACAAAGTATAAAAGTAACACTACATATACAAAAAAACTGGCAACCAATTTTATAACTGCTCCATTTGCAGTTGAAATGTAATATCTACATACAATATTAAAACATAATGGAATCTACCAATGTATATTGTTTGTCGAGTAAAGTGTACTTAGACTGCAAAAAATGTTCTTTTACAAACAAAGTGTCTACAACACTGTGTTTTGGTGCTAAACATTTAATTACTCAGATCAACAAAACCATTGCATGATATCAACAAAACCANCTACAACACTGTGTTTTGGTGCTAAACATTTAATTACTCAGATCAACAAAACCATTGCATGATATCAACAAAACCATTGCATGATATCAACAAAACCAATTTATGGAGTACACAAAATATAGCATTAATTTAGTAGCACTCTTAAAATATACCCAACCACACACATTTGGNCTCTTAAAATATACCCAACCACACACATTTGGTACCTAACACACAATATTTGGTATGGTGTATACCAAGAAATAGTTTTGTGGCAGTCACGATTGTGTTTGTTGTTTAGTGTGGCACAATAAAACACAATTCAGCCTGGTTTTATTTCTTGTCAGCTTGTAATGACACAACATTCTTAATTTTCGGGACACGTGTTTAAATTTCGTTCATTTTTCTAAGCTTTGCTAAGCTTCATAATATTTTTATCGGGTTTGAAGTTTAAAGCCGTGGTGGCTCGTTTCCCGTGATAGTTTGTTTATCTGGCATACGGGTGCTATTTTATGTTTATTGGGCGGATGTTTGCTGTTTCGTTTCAAACATCGTGGTTCTCAATTTTTGTGAAGCGTTAGCATTATTTAAAAACTTTCAGGCTGCGTCGTACAAATTTTGTACGAGAAGTTCGTTTATGTTGACGGCGCAGTATTAGTTCCTGTGGCGTAGTTACGATAACGTGTTGAGAGCGGGACACAGCGCAGTTTTGGATGATGCTGCTGGCAGATGCCGGATGCCGTGCCCTTATCTCAGGAGAGGGGGGCGAGAGGCAGAACGAAAGACGCGTCTGTCTGTCGCCCTCCAGGCACTTCACTTCTTCAGGTCAGTCGCCCTTGAGGGCAGGTCAGAGCAGTCTCACTTCAGTAGCATTCACTTCAAGTCAGTCGGTGGCGAGGGCAGTTGTCCTTCAGTTCCGTCAAAAATGCTTGTTTAAGTCGCGTCGGCCGGGACGATAACCCCCACATCGGCAACTAAACTAGACGTTATTTTATTTCTCAGCCGGTGTGGGAGGTAGCAGCATTTAAATTCCTTCGGGACAGTTTTGAGACATTAATAATCTGTAAACGACTGTGGCGCTGTTTTCTGCACTTGAATGGTTATATGGGAAGGTTCGTACTCTGCATACTGGAACTTCGTCTGTGAACTGTGTTGCTAAAGAATAAATAAAAGTATATGACAACTAATCTTGAACTTGGAAATTATTTCTTAATTAATCGGCGTCAATTACCAGAGTATCGTGTTCTACCTTGAGCTAGACGTGGCAACATAACATTCGGCCGTGTAAACTGCCCGAACGTTACAAGCTTTCCATTTTATGCATTAAATTACTTATTCAAATAGTAGTACGTCTAAGTATGTATTACCTATGAGTGCAATCATGGTCATGAGATGTTATATTGTTGGTATGATTGGACTATGTCCTTTGCCGACCATGAGACTAAATAAAAACTGTACATATACAAAAAACTCAGCAAGGCAAAAAAATGGAAAATCCTTTTACAACACCATAGACACATAATTATGAAATTCTGTTTCCTTGTAAATAAAAAAAATGTAAATAAATAATTAAAATGACAAAAAGATGGATGGACAACTTATTACAAAACAGGGCAGACAACAAAAGCAAACCAAAAGAAAAGACAACACGGTGATGGAAATGAAAGACCACACAAGTGAACAAAACAGTGCGAAAAAGCATTATCTGTGGACACAGCTAAACAATAAAAACTAAAAACATGCAAAAAAATAAAACCGCAATGAAACACAAGTCAGGAAAAGTATTCCTTGTCAGATTATGAAACCAAATAATTCAACACTACGAACAACACATGAACCACAAAAATAACCAGAGAAAAGAATAGATAAACCAACAGAAAGGACACAGAATAACAAAAAAAAGTAACAATAATAATTACAAATCTTCACAATATTTCGGGGCTTGGAATGTGTCCTCTTCTTTAAGCGAGACACAGGACTCTATGAACAATCGCAGTAGAGATGTCAGCATTCACCTTTCCACATGTTCCAGGTAAATAAACAAATAAAGTTAACAAGTAAACATTAATACACATATAATGTTATTAAATTACAAGTATATTTTCCAACAAGATTATTTACACAATTGTACAATCAGCAATCTTTTGTTATTCATAACAAATGTCTTTGTGAATGAGTCAGAAAACTTAAACAATAATGATGTTATAAGATCAACATTATGCAGCATTCATTGTTCAACCTCCTTTACAGTCCACTCCCCGTTACTTCCAACTTTTCTGAAGCCCTGCTAAATTTCTACTTCCAGGATATTCCTCCGCCTCATGCAAACAAAACTTAACAGAGTCTAGAAAATTACACCTAAGGGACTTTTTGCGCACTCGGTGTGATAATATTTTGCATAAGAACTATTTATTACTAGGTATTACCAACACACCGATATTCTCACTGTTTTTATTAGTATTTATTGTAATTTAAGTATTACAATTTATAGATAAAATATAAATAAAACTTCAATTTAACCAACAAATAAGGTACTTTTATGGTTTTTTTTATGCTAACAAGTATATAATGCTTGTGATAAATAACATAATTAGAAAGCATCTAGACACATCATAAGAAAACAACCAGACACATTATACATGGGGTGATTTTCAAAGGTTTGATTCAAAAAGTGTGAAGAAACCGAGAATAGACTGTATTAGCATACAAACGTTGTAGGAGCATACGTTGCATTAAATACAATTATCCTGCCATAGTAGTTTTCCAGCATCGCTGAGGAAATATGGGCAAACCTATTTCTGTTATAATTTGCTGATCGTCCTGCCTGCTGATATCCACATATTCTTATGTCCTCACCAAGGCCTCCCACAGTCAATGTGTTTTCAAAGACAAAACAGCCTCTTTCACGAACATAGTTATGTAGAACACAACATTTGATGATATCAATGGTAAATTCCTGTTCCAAATTTATTGCTCTGTGAAAAATCCTCCATTTGTTACTCAGGATACCAAATGTATACTCCAAAAATCATTATGCATGAAAATGATGATAGTTAAAGACAGCTTGTTACATTTCATACAAAACACAAATGTACAATTATTTCATTGGACGCCATTTATAACATTTCATTTCAAATCATTATGTCGCTATTTTCAACTTCAATTTATTTTTATTAAACTCGTTTTCTTATTCAGCACTTTCAACAAATTATTAATCAATCTTCTCAAATTTAATACAATTAATCTTCAAAAAACATCTTGCCACAATTATTTCATTAATATTCACATAAATTATTCCATATTATTATACAATTCCTTATTATATCATTAAAACTTCTTTTGACATACACATGTCCAATTTTAGCCATGTTGAAATAAATTCTGTCAGAAAAAATTAGTTCTATTTTACTTTTGCCTTACTTATGTTGTCTCATGTCCTCTGATTGGCTGTCGTCTGACTATGACACATCTTTCCGCCAATCAGTAATGGCGAGATGAGAGAGAACCAGGATAATTTTATTTAGTACTTCTGTTTAATAAATATTTAATGCTGACCACCCTCTAGGAACAAAATGAAAAATAACAAACTGTCTAGATACAAATGAAAAATATTTGCACATGATCTCTATGTCAATAAACTATTAAATTAACCAAAGATTATACTGTTAACTCATATAATAAAACTTAATTTGGAAAAGATGTTAAAGAAAGTGACATCATATATAATTAAAATATCTAGGACTACTGTTAAACATAACCCCTAAAAATTGCAATGTTACAAGCTTTGTAGTGATATAGAAGTTTTCCAATGTAAGGCCACATTACGTGCTCTGACAATGCAAATGTCTTGTCATCTACTAGCACATAGGGCATATTAGGAACTTCAGTCTCTAGAAGTGGTGCACCTCACGGAACATCTAAGTCACCATTTTCCAATGACTCAAGAAAATCTGACTGCTCAAAAACTGTACTGTCAAGAGTCTTTGCCAAATGATCTCACATTTACACACTCAAACTTATAGTTTGAATCTGCTACTGCTAACAATGTTACGGAAAAATAATTCTTGTATTTGTGAAGCAAAGATACAGTTCTTGATAGTACTATGCAAGAAGGATGTTTACCGATGCCTATGAGACAGACATGGCTAGCCATGTCATTCTCATAGGCATCGGTAAACATCCTTCCTGCGTAGTACTCCAAATTGCTCTACACACTTTTCTTGTAATCTTGTAAAGTGTTGTGTGTCTGATGCAGTAAGAGTAATGCAAATTAATCAGGTGGCAACTGCTGCCCAAATATCTAGAACAAAAACTCATTTGATTATGTTTCTGATGTAATGAATTAAAGCGGTTACATGTTTCCTATTCTCTCGAAATTACATTTACTGAAAATATACTGGTTGAAGATTTATTCATCTATCGTATATCGAGGCTACAGTGGCTGAGCGGTTAGCCTGCTCGCCTCCCACCAAGGTGAACCGGGTTCAATCGCCAGCCGGGTCACCGGATTTTCGCATGTGGGAATCGTGCTGGACAATGCCATTGGTCAGCGGGGTTTCCCCTGCCCATTCATTCCAACGCCGCTCCATACTTGCTTCAATCACCCTCATTGGCTCTCAAGACCTCGCTGTTAAGAGCCACTCAAATCTCTTCACTCATCTATAGTATATCTAGGTAACTACAAACAGGGGAAAAAAAAAAATTTTCGGGAAAAAATATGCGGGGTAGTTACAGGAGGAGTGTGAAAAAAACTGTGTCTGGCCAAGGGGTAGATTTGGAAGAAGATATAGTTATGCCAGACAGCTGTTGTTTCTAGAGGGTTCAACACCACCCAATATTGGCATGTTTGGAACAAGATTTACTGGTCAGAAATGAAGAGAGCCTTCTTACAGAAAGTGCAGAAAACGACTCTGGCAACACAAGTGACCAGGCAACTGCAGGGCTACAAGCCAAATGTTCTGTTTCTACATCCTGGAATGCATCAAGCCGATAATCTAAAAGACAGTTTGATGCTGACAGTGACCTGATCAATTTTATGACACTGATATCGCAATCAACACTTGCTGAAATAGACAAAGACAAAGAATTTTTTGCCTCGCTTCTCCCAACTATTAAGAGGTTTACGATAGACCAAAAGCTTGAAATTAGAAGTAATATTTTGAACTTTATGAAAGGAACGAGACTGGAAAGTTCTGTTAATGCATTGCAGCCTTATCCTCATTATTTGCAAATTTCAGTTCCGTCAGTTTCATTTCCTCAACCAGTAGTGCCAGCAGCTGTCCATGATTACAGGTTCCCAATTAACCACAACCTCTACTCATCTAATTCACAGTTCACAACAGATACGTCACCTCACCAGCCTATTGTACAACTGCCACCAAATACACTGCCCTCTGTGCAAAACCACCATCAGTTACATTCTCCAATGTGTATTAGTTCACCAAATTATGGAAATCAGCAGTCACAAAACCAAATGACAAAACCAAATGTGCGTTATGTCTTCTAACAAAAAACTCGAAAATTATCAAAGCGATTCTCACCCAATTTGGCATGCAAGTAATACTATGACAGATCAGGTAAACATAACTAACTGAACTTGATTAAGTACTTATTTTCAAAAGGGCGGCTATATAAATAATTTAAGTTTATTTGGTGAATCCACTATACCATTTAACCAATATCGACCAAATGTTGTATGCTGAAAGTATCTATTACAAGCATAATATATGCTACACATAGCCTTTTTTGTCAGTCATTTTGTAAGATAGCACCACATGAATAAATGAAGGTTTTATCCTACCAAATTTGGCAAACGGGTAGTACGGCAGATGATATCAAATAAAATGTTTTAGATATATCACACTTATTTTCAAAATGGCGGCCATATAATAATCTTAGCTTAGAATGTTATATCATCAACACCATGTAATCAATTCCAACTTAACTTTGTATGCTGGCAGTCTCAATTACAACCATTAAATTTGTCTATACAGAACCCCATTTCTCAGCCATTTTGTAAGTTAGATCCACAATAAAAATTAAACTTTTGTCTCATACCTCAGGGAAGCAATCGAGCCATATAACTATATATATTTTTTAAGTGTGACAGACACTTATTTTCAGAATGGCAGTTATAATAGCACTTTGCTTAGTGGGTTACATACACGAAACTATGTAATCTATTTTAAGTTAACTTTGTATACTGGCAGCATACAATCATCAAATGTGCTAATATGTAACTTTTTTGTCCTCCATTTATGAAGATCGTTACATGAAAAATATAAAGTTTTATGCCATATCTCTGGGACTAATCAACCTATTTTCACCAAATTCTTGACACAAGTAACGCTATGGTAAGCCATGAAAAACTTACATGTTTTAAGTGTATCCATCAGTTATTTTCCAAATGACGTGCCTGTAAATATTTGAGGTTATTAAATCCTATCATTTGAAACTTTAGACTGATTAAATTTGAAGCTGATGCTGGAATCCGACTTTCTTAATGAAGTTGATTGCACACTAGTTTATGGTAAGATATTTTCTGGGGTCGAGTCCCGGGAAGGCATGTGTGCATTTGTAATTGTCTCACTTCTGTTACATGTGTTTCTGGTTTCATCTCTAATGATATTACTTTCAATGAGACGACAAGTCCTACCTACCAACTCAACTTTTAAGAAATTATTTAAAAATGAATTGCACTCATGTTAAGGAAAATAGGCTCAATAGTTATATCAGTAATTTCTTGTTTTATCTTCATCACTGTTAATTGTTGTATAAAAATAAGTCTAACTGTAGTGTTTGACCATAGTTTCCAGCTGGCTTCTTGTATGCCCGCATAATGTACTGACTTTGTTGTCAGAATTATATGCATCCTTAATTCATTCCGTTATAAGTTAATCACTATTTTGTCACTGGGTGTGTTGTTGGTGCAACTTGTTGTCAGTTTGGGCATTTTCTTTTTTTATTTTGTATGTTAATATGTAGCTGATGTAATATTTCCACAAAGTTATATATATTGTAACTACAACCACTTATAAGTGACATGTTTTTGTGCATAGCACAGATAAACACATGTATGTTTTAAAACATGCATACCAGGAACTTTCAGGGCGCATGACGATTGACTTCAAGAATCCGGCAGCTCTGCAAGCTCTCACCGTGACACTCCTGAAGAAGGACTTTGGGCTGAATGTGGAGATCCCGTTGGACCGCCTGGTACCAACCGTGCCTTCCAGATTGAACTATCTGCTCTGGATCGAGGATTTGCTGCAGGCAGCAGGGAGTGCTGGCATTGAAGTTCATGGCATTGATATAGGTAACAGTGTGATTATACCTCCAGGAAAGGACAGTGCGTGCCAATTTGATTTGTTGGCTGCCAGAGACTGTACAGTTTAGTAGTATTGTAGCAGCTGGTGTCAGGCAGGAGATGATCTGGACTTTCTGTTGGGAAGGGGAGGTCACTTCCCCATTGTGCAGGTGCAGGGTTAGACTTTTGATTCAGGGCATAGGAAGGGAGCACACACTCATTGCAGTTTTTGGAAATAATATTATATTAATTAAATAAAATCTGTATTTTAACAAATATGATATTTCATTTCACTTTTAACAATGGCTGTGAAATGATTTCTGGTTTATGACAGGCTAAATACATTTATGAACATACAGTATCTATGATCCATTATAATGCCTGAAAGCCCACATTTGAAGACAAATCGTCTTTCTGGCAATGTGTTCTGTTATGATAGTCAAAAAAAAATTAAAATTGTAGTTTGCATGTTGCACCATAACAGTTGGCATTAACAAAAAACTAAGGCTAAGATTAAGCCACTATGGATTAAATAAGCATGATATGTTCTAAGATAAAAAATATTGTGAAGCATGCCTAAACAATGAAACACTCAGCAATGAGTGAAAAACATACATGTTATGAGTGTTATCATTTCAACATTAATATAATATAAGTTGTTTCGTATTTTAATTACACCACGGCATAATTTGTAACACAGTAATGTCCATTTAAAAGGTGGTACCTTTACATCCAACGAGAGATTGCTGTTATATTTCATAAAAACTTATAATACGGTTTACACTATATCACAGGAACATGTTTTTGCACTTTGGTATCAAATGACATAAATGTTTTATGTTGTCAAAGATGCTAATAATGTTTTGGGTTATTTAAAAATACTACTGGAATACCAAAATACCCTAAGTAATATCCATACAGAAATAGAATGTTATTCAAATGAGCATACCTAAACGTTTTTGAGAGGTATGTGTTTGCAGGAAAATACAGGATTATTCAAAAGTCACTATACATTTTGCAATGAAACAGGTTGTAGTACATGATAAACATAATGGCTGAAACATACACCACTATAGGAAACAAATTCAGTGAATTTCAATGTGACCACCTCCCACGTCTTGGCACAGCTCCCAGTGCTCCACCACAGCCCGAAACACTCTCTCCAACATAGCTGGTGTAATCGCAGCTGCTGTGGCGTGAATCTGGCATTTGAATTCTTCAATGCTGCGTATCTTCACTTGGCAGACTTTGGATTTAATGAACCTCCAAGCAGAAAAGTCCAGGGGGGTCAGGTCTGGTGAACGGGGTGCCCAAAACCTTTGCAAGCCATGACCTATCCATCTCCCAGGAAAAGCATGTTTCAAGTAGTTGCGGACAATGAGGGAAAAATGGGATGGTGCACCATCCTGTTGAAAAACAACTGTGCCCATAATCCCATCAATCACCAATTGTGGTTGCAGAAATTGTTGCAACATTCCAGGTGTGTGTTACCTGTAACATTGTTTTTTGCAAACATGAAGGGTCCGTAGACCTTCGTCCGCGTCATCCCCAACCACACGTTTACCTTGAGTGTGTTCCGTTGCCACTCCTTCAGTGCATTTGACTGTTCTTCTGCGCATATCCGACAGTTGCGTCTGTTCACATGGCCACAGGTGTGGAATGTGGCTTCGTCACTGAAAAACACGTCCATCAAATTGTCACTGTCAACAGCTTCCAGCAGGTCGTTGCACCTAGCCTGTCTGGCTGCATAGTCCTCAGCTTCCATCTGCATAACCTGCATATGATAGGCACATTTCTTCAGTGTATACCATAGGGTCCTCCACACTGTGGTTTGTGGAACACCAAGCTCCCTACTGAGTCTCCTGGTCGATGCAGTTGGGCTATGTGTGATCGCATCCTCCACCTGTTGCACGGTTTCTCGCTACGGGCGGCCTCCCTGAGTGTTCTTCATACTGCAACACTACTGGTCCGCTTAAACTTGTTAACAAGGTTCTTGATGGCTAGCTTGGTGGGGCCAGGTTTCCTGAATTTACGGGTGAATTCTTCCCGTACCACGTCTTAGGACAGTCCACGTAGGCGAGCACACACTATGGCTGTTCGTTCTTCTGTGGACAGCATTATTTTCTGATTTTCAGGTTTCCTGCAATGAAATGTTCCATGTGCAGTACAGATTACACAATATTGTAGTGATGTACAGTTACTTATTCACTAAAATATACAGTAACTTTAGAATAACGACATGAATCAAAATCGGTGATGAATAAGGGAGCAGAACAGTAGTTATTGCTGAGATTAAAATTCTTGAACAAAATATTTACAAGTTTAAATTTGTTACTAATGCTGTGCCAAAATTATGTTTTGAAACTCTGACATTTAAACACTAAGGAAGGCTGCGATAATTTAAGTAAAATCTGGTTATAAAACTAGCAATAAATTCTACAAACATACATTTCCATAACACATTTCAACGTTTATACAATCCATTGCGACTGGCTGACGACAAATTATTGTGCTAAAAGCTAAGATGGCTAAACCAAAATGTGTACAATTGCGTCACACACACGTTAGCCAATAACAGACTGTTTTGAGTCTTTTACAAAGGAGTTCAAACAGTTTACATTTTGAGAGTGTGATAATTTGAAAAATAAAGTGTGTACAAGAATAATACTTTGCCTGGAATTATTATATATGGTAATTATTTTAATGGCATGAAGAAATGTGTAATCAGTTTTCTTATAAAGATCCCTATTGTTAAAAATATTGATTTATTTAGTTAATTCAATATTGTTTCCTAAAATTCTGACCAGCCCGTACCCCTTTCCCATGCCATGAACCGAAAGTTCTGCACAATAGGAAAATGACCAAAAGTCTAGGTCTGCTCCTGTGTACATTATTGCATTAAACATTTCTACAGTAATTTTGATAATTACAAAAAAGTCATTAAGATTTACAATTAACACCACGATTTTTTTTTTTTTTGCAATATTCTACAAAAATAAAATAAGAATGGGCTTCATTTGAAAGCATTATTCAAACATTTAAAATTACGCCTTGGGGTACAATCGTTACAAGGAAGCATAACAATTAAAAATACACAAAATGTGAGCGTACAATGTGACTGAGCTCACAGCTTTTGCAGTGGCTGCTGCCATTTGAAACTAACCCTGTGCTATGGATGTAGTTAGCTTCGACCCCCACCCACCTCCTTTTTCCCATATTTTTCCGGCGTGTGTGTAAACAAGGATCTCATCGCAGCCCTCCCCCATCCTGATAGTATGAGATTGAGTGGACTACAATGTGGCCATCTACGTATAAACTATTTTGTAAAACATCTTTGCCTTAGTAAAACTACACTTATCAGTCTTAAAATTTATCTCGCAAATGTAATGGTATGTCATATAACTTTACTGAAAAAGAAAAAAATCTATTGAATTGACTAATTTCATGCTGTTATTTTACCACTATTCTAAGTTATTCTCCTGGGAAAAAAATAGTACCCCGTGACACATTTTTGCCCATACCTGGTTACAATTTGCTTTTATTTCGTTAAGATATGACAAATAACTTGCAGTATAGTCATAAAGATAATGCCTGGTGTCATTTTAAAATCTGACTGGGTTCACAAGAAGCTGTAAAACGTGTTTGGGACATTACGTAGGCCTATGTGTCAGCACTGATAATAGCATGTTTAATACACTGCCACCAAATTCAAAACTCGATTACACATTGAAAATGTAGTGGAATTGAAAATTATCAGAACTTGCGCTACACATTTGAAATCATCTAATGGCAACACTGGCTCCTAAATATTTTTTCGCATGTGGTCATGATGTTCAGATGTTTCCCAAGTCTAAGTTAATAATGTTAATAATTATCCCATACAAAGCTGGATTTTGTGCGTATGATATTTTATAAAATGTTTTGTTTCCACGCTACTAGCTCTACTAAATTATTATAATTAAAACAAATGCATTTACACTGTTTTCTTCCAAAGATGTAAGAGTATGCAGGATAATTGAGGTTCATTATTTGATGTGCAATGAAAATAAGTGAATTTTAAATGCAAATCTGAATTACAGCATAAATAGTGCTAAGAGCTATAGAAATATTTTTTTTTAACCCTGACAATTACTTTCCTATCTTTTATCAATACACCTAGCATCAGTTTATAAATTTATAAATAAATTTGCTCCTGTCTTGCTGAAATTTAGCTACACCGTGGCTGTCAGTTTTCAAACAATAGTTGTACTCTCAGAATTTTATTATTTCTCACAAGTCTTATTTATGATTACAGTAGAACCCGCTTATAAGGTTCCCGTTTAAAGGGTTTTCCTGTCTATAATGCAGTATTTTTCTGGTCCTGAATGTTTCTCCATAAGAACAATAACAAACATTCCCGGAAATAATGTTTTCATTTTCCCCCGAATAATGCAAACTGTTTCTGATTCAGTAGTTTATTTCTTGTCACCAACACATTTCACATAACTTCAATTCACAACTGAAAGTATTTCATTACATATTCACACGTTTTGTTTATGTCAGTACGGTATTTTCTTTATTCGTAAATGCCATAGATTAACCACCATCAAGTGGTTACACTTCCTGCTAGGCACTGAAGCGCAGTGTGCTCAACTTCGTACATCTGGAATAACTACAGATGTTGTGAACCGTCACATTTACACAAACGAATATGGTGCGCTTTACTTGTATGCATTCATCTATGGAATCATACCCATCGTTTATTTTTTTGCAGAAATGTAAATGGATTAAAAAGTTTAATATTAAGGGTGTGCGAAGCTTTGCATTTTCGAAGGCGAATCAGACTTTTGTACATTCGATTTCATCTGCTGGCCTTTTGAAAGTTTTCCGATGGAAGGAAGCAGGCTGGAGCTGGGAAAGGAAAACCACAATGGAAAAGATGTTCAACTTACACTGTTTTTCAAACGAAGTTTGAAGTTTTTATCCCAAGCTCCACCCTGCTGAGATAATCTACCAGCTTGAGATTGACGANTGTTTTTACAGCTTCACACTTTCCTTTGTTTCTTTCTTTCTCTCTTTTGTTAGGGGAACAAGACATTATGCCTGACACACACCATTGGAAGGCTGTTTAATAGGAGGGTGACGGACCATAACACAAATACATTGTGGATTTTCTGTCTCAAAATATTCATGTTTCTTTGCCTTTATAATTATGACATGTGTAGCGATGTCATAACAGTTAATACATTTATCACCTGCAGGAGTTGGGCTGATGTATGTACCACAGCTGATAAGTCTTGTCGCGTGCCGGTTTAGGGATTATAGCACGACATTGGCTCACATCCATCACCCCCTCACACCACCCCCGCCTCGTGCACTTCGCTAGGCGCCTTCCAGACGGCACGTGGAACCAGGGCCGGTGGAAAATTTTCAGTACACGTGGAGCTGAAGCGTAGGCCTTCCCCCTTCACCCCCTTCACCCCGGACACCTCTCGCCCGCCGCGAGATCTGTGGAGTACAGGGAATT
>NQII01000173.1:712080-723029 GCA_002778355.1 Clitarchus hookeri | reverse complement strand
AATAAACGGATGGTTTCCAGGCATCTACAACATGTCATTATTGATTGCTAAGTCTGGCAAGCCACATAATTGGTGAAGAACTAATCCTACCGGCAGTTAGTGATGTCTAGAGTACTTTTTGCATAAGCCATTACTCATATAATTAACATAATTCCTGTCAGTAACATTTCTATGCAAAGATGTGGAAGATGTATTTTGCAGCACACCAAGAAATAGAATTTGCATTATAGCTAGTTCCGTCTTTTCCATAAGGGCACGTAGGGCACGAGCCCAGGGCCCCCGGCCTGATGGGGGCCTCGAAATGCTGTCGTCGTCGTTTAACTTGCACGTTGAATTTTTGTAGTCATCTTGACATCAGGTTGCGGTAGCGTGCGGCAGTAGATTTACGTCAACTGACCGTTAACTTGGTTATCATGGCGAAACTATGCCATCTAGCGGTCACCTACGTTAGCGCTACCTATGGTGTGTGCTTACAATGTGTATGTGACGCACGCACATATACATAGATGTCGACGCTGTCGATTGGATCGGGATTCCCCTGATGTTTCAAACTTAAACTATTTATTTTGTTTACTTGCTAACTTAATATAAGTTATATAGTATATTTACGTAAGTGTTTTGTGTAGTTTTGTTGTATTGCTTAATTATGTCAAAAAGAACATATTTAAGTGGTTCAGAAAAAAGAAAAAACTTACAGCTCAAAAAGAAAATATCAGCAAACTACCTAAACTAACCTCATTTTTTACATTGAAGAAACTAACAGACAGACTGATTCTTCGACCTCATCATCTCAAGATGCCTCTAAATCTCAAAACTCAGAAACGGGGCCCACGTTTCACATAGAAGATAAAATTAGTGCTTCGAGTTCATCAGTTTCAGATTTAAAGACAGTCACACACACATCACAGCCTGGATCTTCCAGTTCAAGCTACTGCGACTTACCAACTACAAGTATTTTAGAAAATATATCTTATGATCCGAATTATGTTGCAAGAAGCAAAACTACTGGAAGAGTAGATAGTGAATTGCTTTCCCAATATAGTGCACAGGGCAATTATTGGAAGAATGTACTTAAAAGAATTGTTGCAGTTGTGAAATTTTTTGCTTCAAGGGGACTAGGGTTTTCGGGGTGATAGTGAAATTTTGGGGTCTCAAAATAACTGGAATTATTTGGGATGCTTAGAACTAATAAGTGAATTTGACCCTTTTCTTGCTGATCACATGCAAAACTGTGGAAACTGTGGGAAAGGAAGTAAATCATATTTGTCTGCAAATATTTGTAATGAATTTATTAATATAATGGGACAACAAGTGTTAGCGACGAATGTTAACGAACTAAAAGCAGTGAAATACTACTCAATAAGCGTGGATTCCACACCAGATCTCTCCCACGTTGAACAACTGACTTTCATCGCTTGGTACGTAAAAGATGGAGAGCCTATTGAGAAATTTTTGCATTTTTTTACCTATGGAGGAGCATAAGGCTCAATATATGTATAGCAGATACGGTTTTAAAATTTTTGGGAAGCTTTGATATTCCAATAAAGGACTGTCGCAGGCAAGGTTACGATAATACGTCAAATATGGCTGGGAAGTATTCTGGTCTTCAGGCAAGAATAAAAGAAAAATGTGAATTTGCAATTTTTGTCCCATGTGCCGCACATTCACTGAATTTAGTAGGTGTTCAGGCGGTTCAATGTGTTTAAGAAGCAGTAGCATACTTCCAATTCATCCAGACATTGTTCAATTTTTTTTCGGGTTCAAACAATTGATGGAAAATTTTGGCAGAATGTTTAGGTGCAAATAAAGTTCTAAAGTCCCTCTCTGAAACCAGATGGTCTGCATGCGCTGATGCTCTTAATGCTTTGCATGATGGTTACAGTCATATTTTTAAAGCTTTAAGATCCAATTGCCAGAAACACCGATCAACCAGGAGAAACAGGAAACGAGGCTCAAAGCCATGCCAATAAAATTGAAAAACTGGAGACCATTCTCCTAACGGAGATATGGAATGACCTTTTGGCAATTATCAATAAAACAAACATAAGCCTACAGAATAATACCATGACAATGGACGTTGCAACAAAACGTTTTGCATCTCTTGCCGATTATATCAGTAGCGCACGCAGCAATTTCTATCAGTACGAATCTGCTGCCAAAGAAAAAATTCAAATGCTGACTATAAAGATAATTCTCCAAGACAAAGAATTCGCAGCACACACATCACTTTTTTGGAAGGACCATCAGAGACTGTGCAGTTGAATGGCAAAGAAAAACTTCGTATNATCAGTACGAATCTGCTGCCAAAGAAAAAATTCAAATGCTGACTATAAAGATAATTCTCAAAGACAAAGAATTCGCAGCACACACATCACTTTTTTGGAAGGACCATCAGAGACTGTGCAGTTGAATGGCAAAGAAAAATTTTGTATTGAAAAATTTCTTCCTATAATTGACACATCGGATGCTCATTTAAAGAAACAATCAGAATCATACAAGGAAATTAACAAACATTTTAGTTTTTTTCTCAGTTAAAAATAATTGATTCTGACCAGTTGANAAATTGGATGCTCATTTAAAGAAACTATCAGAATCATACAAGGAAATTAACAAACATTTTAGTTTTTTTCTCAGTTAAAAATAATTGATTCTGACCAGTTGACAAATAAAGGAAAACAATTTGCAGAATTCTACCACGAAGATATTAATGCACCGAGCTCAAATCAGAATGTTTTCATTTAAGGCAGTACTTGAAAAACCTTGCTAATGAATCAGCGGACTTGAGTATCTCAGCCTTACATAATCTAATAAAGGCAGATAAATTAGAAGAAACTTTCCCGAATGTGGAAGTTGCTTCAAGGATATTCCTTTGCCTAATGGTCACCAATTGTAGTGGAGCACAATCATTTTCACGGCTAAAAAGAATAAAAAATGAATTACGAACAACTATGTTACAAGAACGACTTACTAATTTGTCAATCATGTGCATAGAAAGTGATATCCTTCAAAAATTGGACTTTGAGGACCTAATATAAGATTTTGCACAACAGAAATCTCGAAAGAAACCTTTAACATCAACGTAAGTCCAATTCCCAAAACAGTAATCACTTCACTTATATTTGATTTGTATAAAGCTAACCATAGTAAACAATAAAGTCACTACTTAAACAAAAGTACATTCTGATGTTTTCATTCACGTTTTTTTGGCTTTATAAAAGGGTTCCTGCATGGCCTAAGATGGCCGTGATTACAGCTGGACAAGTCGACAGTGTCAGGTAATGACTCTCTCTCTCTCTCTCTCTCTCTCTCTCTCTCTCTCTCTCTCTCTCTCTCTCTCTCTCTCNGCGTATGTGTGTTTTATAAAAGATGAAAGATTTTCTAAAGAATTTTTATCTGCAACACAGCTAAAAACTGATACTAAATGAGAATCAGTATTCATGTGATTTAGAAGTTCTTCAAAGGAATGGAAATTTAAAATTTGACTAGGGCTGAGCCGATACCGGTACCGATATATCGAAACCGGCCGATATCGTAATTATCGGAATTGTGCACAATTCATGTTTAAATCGCCGATATTATAATCAATATTTTGCCCTAAGAATCTAAGATAATGCTGTGCTACAGTGAAACCTCATTGTTGCGTTCCCGTTTATGTTGTTTTCCCGTATCAGTCAATTTTTTTTTGATGGTCCCAACAAATGTCCTATATAAACAATGTTAAAAAAACCTGCATGCCACACCCTTAAATCATTAATTTACCCGCATCCATCGATCAGATATTCTGTCTGAAAACCAATATATATTCGGAACTATTGTTTGTAGTTGTCGTGAACCAGTGCAATTGTTAACCACCACGTAATTAATTTTTGATAATTCAATCACTCTTTGTTTTTAAATTACTCACGTTGAAAACAGGTAAAACATAATAATTGCAGGCATTTCTTTGTTTCAAGTCAGCAATGGAATATTCGCGCAAATAAAACACGTATGTATAATAGTTGTGGTACGGACCAGAACCAAACATTTTAATGGACGGAACGGATTTGAACTTTACTCTCGTTCCACAAAGGAAACACAATAATATTTAGGTCAGTACGGTAAATAACCATGTAAATTACAAGCATTAAAGGGGAACAGTATGTTTTCACCGATTAATTCTGTTAAGATAAAATTACGCTAGTAACTTATTTTGAGTAATGCAGTGATTTCCTTGTCACACAAGATGGCGAATGTTGTTTAATTTGGCGAAATTTAAAAACATTTTGCGGCCAACGAAATTTTTTGCAAACTGAAATATAATTTCAAAAAATTTGATTTTTAAATGTCAAACTCAACCATTTTTAGCACGTTTCTGTTTTAAATAATTGTTTTTAATAAAGTTTGTTGATTTTTGCCACTTTTTTTTACATTTAGCAGAAATTTAGTGAATTTTATGTAAACATTCGGCGGATTTTCGAAATTAAGTGCGTTTCGATATTTTATAATACAATACTTATATTGAATGATTGAGATATGTTTTTAATCCAGTATTTAAGATATGCCCACTGTTCATTACAGGCAATCAACTCAGTATAGCCAAGGATAAAAATAATTTTTTTTTGAGGTTAGGTTTTACTTTTTGAGGAGAGAGGTCCACATGTGGAGTTTTCCCACATGCTGAGTTTTTTTCAGTAGGTCCCATGAAAAACGAATAATAAAGGTTTCACTATTTGGTTTAATTAAAATAATCAGTATTTTAAAATTACTGATATGGCTGGAAGAAAAAGTGATTTGTGAAATTTCTTTGTACCGTAAGCAACACGCAAGAATGCAAAACTTTTTACAATATTTGCAAATGTTTGTTTCAAGAGGGGTACATCATCAAGGTCCTATAGTACCACAAACTTAAAACGGCACATTGAATGTACGCACCATTTGAAGTGTTATGTCTTTTTTAAGAGTTTCATTGCTTAATGGCATGCTTTTGGAGGTTATTTTTGTCTTATAAATATGCTTAAGCTTAATATGTGGTTCGTACATTTATCGTAATAGTTAGGCCTGTCAATAAAACAATAAAAACGAAGACAATTAGAATTTTATTTAGGTAAATGTTTAAAAATTAAGTTTTTATTTTTTGAAACTTGCAATAATGTTTTTTTTTGTCAAGGCAGTATCGGTATTGGTATCGGTAAGTTTGTATGGGCAATATCGGAAAAGGCTCAAAAACCATATCGGCTCACCTCTAAATTTGACTTGCTAACATATTTGCTTGAGTAACTAATGGAATACCAACACTGGTTGGTCGCAACTGTGGGTTTCTTGCTTACTTGAAACTGTCAGTTACAGACATCCTTATTATTCACTTTGTTATTCATCACCTACATTGTTCGCAAAAACCTCATTGGTTGCCTACAAAGTTCATTAAGTACTGTTATTACTACAGTGAGTAAAATTAAAGCAAATGCCTTCAATGATAGACTATTTTGAGTGCTCTGTGCTGAGAATGATGAAAGACTTTGAACATTTGGTGCTTTAAATTAAAATTTGTTTACTATTAAAAGGAAATTCTTTGACATGCTTTTGACAACTGCTTGGTATTGTTATGGATGTTTTTGAAGGCATGTACTGAATTAAAAAATAAAAGGAAAATGCATGACGATTACATAATAGAAAATGTGCTCAAAATGGCTTTGTGACCTCAATTGTGAGCATGTATTTCATGCTACGTGCGCTCAGCTGCTTTGATGACAAACATTCACGAGTAATGTTTTCTTCATGATGAAAACGAATATGTGCCCTAAAATTCTATTGTTTTCTACTCTGTTTGTAGTGGGTTGGCACTACTGTGGGATGTTCCGAAGTGATATTTTTATACAGTCTGTAAACAACTTTTATCACGTTTCTAGTTAGCTCAATGATCCAATTTCTGAATACGTAATTAAAGAAATTAAAAACCCAAGTTTCTTTTTTTAATTTGCAGGTGGTTACTGGACAAAAGAGAGATTACTTATAAGATGAAATAAATCTCTTAGGCTTATAATTACATACGCATCATTATTTTTTACATGGTCATTCATTATGTTAGTTACGCTTACAAATGTTTTTAAAAAATAAATTTGAAATAATGCATTGCAGTAAAAATATTGGGTAGACGTTTGGCATCTGAAAACTGTTAAAGTGCAAATGTGTTAATAAAACCTCTATAATTGTATCTGTCGTACTTCCTGGGGAAAAAAAATCGTAATTTCTCTGTGCTTCTAGTGCAATTTGTGGATGCGTGAACTTGATTTGGACCATGTGGCCAAATATGAAAAAATGAGCCTGTCAGTCCTCATACTTATTTGTAGGCTAATTTTTAATTTGACATGAAAGGAAATATAAAAAGTGAAATTTAGAAGTATTTAAAAGTAAAACAAGATGCTCCCCCCACAAAGCCATTGCAAACTGTGTAAAGTACATTTTTTCTGAGGTGGTAAAAGTTTTTTGATGGTTTCAGACACCATATAAAAATTACAAATGAAATGATTTGTATCGGCACTATCTGCGGGATCTGCCACAAAGTATTGGTATTGGTAATATCTGCAAAATGGGGTTTGGACCCATCTCTAATTGTATCGCTTAGGAACTAAGGAATCATTTGTGTGAGTTAGCACTGCAATTTCACTGGTACTTTCCATTTCAGTAACAGAAAACCACTTAAAAATAATAAATTCCCCAATATTGCACTTGAACATAGTGTGATATACTGTATATTCTAAAATTGAAATTTTATAGTAAACAGTAATATATTACGGCTTCACTAACTATCGTGGCATCACCTACCAATATATTGGAAAATACTGCAGGTGTGATGTATTGCAAAAGGCACATTGCATGCAATATTTTAAAAATAATATTGCACATGTGCGATAAATTACAATATAGCACAACCCTACTTGTAGTAAAATACCTCAATTTCCTTCTCACTCTCCACCATTCTTCCTCCTTTATCCTGTTCTGATCTTTTTCTCTTATCTGCATTTCCATCATTGTTTATTCTTCTCACTCTTTGGTCTTCCTTTGATCTTCTTTCCTGTGCACCTCAGTTACATGGTAAGACTTCACCTTGAGGTTTTATTGTGATTTTGTTAAAGTTCAGTATATTTTAATTTGTCCTGCTTATTCTAGGTTAAAATATTTTTGGATATGCCAGTTTTTGTATGCTGGTACCTTCTGCATATTGTGTGTTTAGGAATAAAAGTAATTTTTGTTGTAAACCAGTTCTGTTGAATAAAAACCAGTGACATATTTTTTCACCAGATTTGATTGCGGCAGAAAAGTATTTGTTGCGAGTATGTGAATTTAGTCATAAGTTGAGGGTATAGGCCAATTAGTGGACAAGCAGTAAAACTACATGAAGTGAATGTTTTGTGTGCTGGCAGTGAAGCAAGTGGATGTAGGAGTGGTGCTTAAGGGTATGGTCTCAGAGGGCCAGCAGTATGACTTCTGCATGTGCAACCCCCCATTCTTCAGCAGTGAAGAGGAGCTCGATTCAGAGGGCAAATCCCGCTCTCCTGCCCGTCCCCCACCTCATAGCTGCCGCACCGGCTCGCCCAGTGATGTGGTGGTATCCGGAGGAGAAGTTGCTTTCATCAGCAGAATCATTGAGGAGAGTAAGGAGTTGGGAACCATGATCAGGTAGTCACTCCTTCTTCAAACCCTATCCCAAAATGAGTACATACAGTCGAATCTCATTAATGCAAACCTGAAGGGACCATCATTTTGGCCCTTTGTAATAATGAGGTTTTGTAATAACAAAATTTGTACTAGCGAAATTTAAAAAAAATTAATTCAAACTAAAAGTATGTTAACATCACTTCTCAAGAATTAACAGATAAAAGTAACAATTTTGCATTAGATTTTTTACTTGTATAACACTTCTCGGAGAACAGTACACATATTATCTTCACTACTATTAGAAAAATGTATAATATGTGAATACAAATCTTTATGAATACTTACATATTTTTTTACATATTATTTACATTGTATCCAGCATTGACTTCATGGCATATAGCATACTGTTTTAAGTTTAAACCTGTGGCTTAATGAACGAGTCAATTTTGGTTTGCATTGTTCTTTCTTTATAGGCACTACTAACAACCGTAGAGAGTTTATCAAATTCCAGAAGTGTTTCCCTATCAACATCAATGTTTGTAAGCACATTTTCCAGGGTGGCTAAAGCCTGGATAGTATCCTTCTTCGTTGGCAGTAGTAATGCACAATCATTATCTTCTCCATTGTCATCTTCAATTTCTTCAACAGTCCTAGCACTTGATTGAACGTCAACACACATCAGTTCTTCCACAACAGGTGCTGCAGATGTTGCAACATCATCATCCACTTGCTCAAAGTGGCGAAACTGCTCCTGGAATTGCAGACGTTCCTGAAGATAATCCCATCCTTCCATATTGCCATCATTGTCTTCCTCACTGGCCTGTTCTTCTTCCTTGGCACCAATACCAGCTTTTCTGAAGCAGTTGGCTAATGTAGACGATGTGACTTCATCCCAAGCCATACATACATTCCGCATGGCATTCAAAACGTCCCATCGGAAGTTGGTCTCTTACTTTAGTTCCAGGTGACAAATTAAGTAACGTGTGAGACGAGTTCTGTAGTTCTTCACACACTGGATGATACCTTGATAAAGAGGTTGTAGAAAACTTGTGGTGTTGGCTGGCAGATAGAGCAATGTCACTTGTAACAACTCGAGGTCAACAGCAGAATGTGATGTGCTGTACATCTGTTCGAAATAAGTAAAATCTTTCTGTTTTTGCATGCCACGTGTCGTTCCAATTTCATTAACCATTTCTGAAATATTTTCACTGTCACCCAAGCACAGGAATTTGCTTCATAATCACATGGTAGGTTAACAATATTTTTGAAACATCTGGGTTTCAGAAACTTGCCTATAACAAGGGGACATAATTTCTCACTACCACTTTGGTTACAGCACAGTAATGCAGTAACACGTTCATTGCTGCGTTTACCTCCATGGCACTTCTCACCTTTCACATCCAATGTTTTATTTGGCAGCAGGTTGTAAAAAACTCCAGTTTCGTCCATGTTGAAAATATTATCTGGAGTGAACTGATTAAGTATTGGCTGCACAGACTTTAGCCAATCCTGAGTCTTATCCACGTCAACGGCGGCCGACTTGCCACACACAACTTTTGCAACAAGGTTATTTTGTTATTTAAACCGCTGCAACTAACCATTGCTAAATTTGAAATCAGGTGTCCCTAACCTCAAAGCCAGGTAATCTGCCTTTTGCTGGAATAAAGGACCAGAAATAGGTATGTTCGCTGCACGCATTTCGTGATACTTCTGAAGCAGATTGGTTTCAATTTCCTCATGTTTAGATCCACAGAGTCATTTTCTTGCTGAGAGTGCAGAGGCATTGTCATGAGCAAGTTCAACTTTGCTACGATTTTTTTAAATTGTTGATAAAGACTATTGTGGAATACAAAATTCTAGTGCAATTTCTGTTTTATTTTTACTGCCTCTGTCCACTTCACTGATTATTTTAAGCTTCGTTAGTAACGTAAGTTCATTACGTTTATGTTTTGCAGCCATCGCTAAACCTTTAAAAACCAACTAGTACTATGAAAAATATTAAAACAGCAACTTTAAAACAACTTCACACATGTTACCAACAAAAACTATTCTTCGTCAATTGTTTTTTTTTTGTAGCCGTGGTCTTGGCTTATCCGTACAGCCAGAGAAACCAAGCATTTATATTGTAATTTGTAATGCACTAAAATATAAAAGGTGCGCCTCTTGAAGATAAAAAAAAGCACCAACATCTTTTTGCGTGTGTTTAAAAAATAAAAACCCTGTAGTGCACAGAACATCAGGAAATAAATGCGTCAGTCTTGGAATTTTTCCATTGCACTTGGTGTTCACAAGATGGCAGCAACTTGTAGGTTACGAATTTCAATGTTATTAGTTTGGCACATAAAGATTATTGCTGCATGTGTGCAGAATTTTATCAATTTGAAATAAAAAAATTTTTATAAATGCAATTTTAAACTAATAAACGGAATTCTCCCATTTACCACAATGTTACAATTTACATCTTGGCGACATCAGCGCACCTCGCGGCAGTAGAAGTAACTTTACCGCTAGTATCGATTTCCATATTTCCTGTTGTGCTACAAAGTATGTATATCTTTGGCCAGGTGTTTGTTTATGTTTTACCGTTTTATGTTACGGTGTTACAAATATTGCATATTAGCTGTGTTTGTTTTCATTAAGCCGTGGAATTTGTATAAATGATTTGCCAACATGTGGAATTACTGTCCTGCGGGATTAAAATCACTTCTTATTACAAATCAACCGTATTTCGTATTAAGGAAATTGTTTAACATTATAAATCTTATATTAATTCACGGGACCGCAAAAACACTTCGTACAAACACAAATTTTGTATTGAACAGGGATGTATTAATGAGGTTTGACTGTATTACTATAGTAAGTGGAATTAATAAGCCTGCTTTTAATTGCAAAATAAGGTTGCCAAGACATACACATGTGCGGTATGGTAATTTTTTGTCGGGTTATATGTGGAAAGAAAGCTGTCTGGTAAAGGAAGACTTGAGCGTTCTATAATACATCTAAGAATCATGTCAGGCTATTTTATCGTCCTTAATGACTACCATATAAAATTGATTGCAAGCCGACACCTAACTTTTAAACCCTCGGAAAAATAAAATAAAATGATACCGAATGCAAGTCGAATTTTCAATGTTCCGTGCACTTGATAGTATGGATAGTGACAGCTAGTGCCGCGCGCTGCGTGAAGGTAGGGAGAGTAGGACAAAGAAAATTTGGGGCTGCATTTTTGTGACACTTGCCTCTAAAAGAGGGTGAGGTGTTTGGAAAAAGAGGATGAGAATGCAGATGATAGAAAAGATGCCTGCTGGATGGGG
>NQII01000173.1:687796-712073 GCA_002778355.1 Clitarchus hookeri | reverse complement strand
GGGGGGGGGGGAGGAATACAGGGAGAAAGGGAGTGTAGACTTGGCTAAGGGGAGGGATGACGGACTGCTGGTGGATGGTAGAGCACCGGCCGGGGGGAGGGGAGCAAGGATGAAGATGAAGGGAGCAGCCAGCGGCGTGAAAATAATGAGACACCACTCCACGACTGCCGCCATGACCTTTTCAGAGGCCAGACCCAGCCAAGCGATAAGGGGGTGCTGCGCTTAACACAAAAACCGCACGTTTTTATGAACTGGGACCACTTTATTATATTAGTAGTAGGGCTGCAACGGTACTGGTAAACATACACTGTCCATTTTATCCTTGTTTTATGTATACTTGGTCGGAACTGTATGTAATATTTTCTGTCCCAATTCCAAGCTGAGGCGTGATTTTGGAAGATCCAAATTGATAAAAAAAGGTCTGCTTACAATGCGGTAAACACAGTATACTTCTCTTGCCTCTCATCATTAAGTAGCCACACTTTTAAATTGCATGTGTACAGCTGTTACAGTGCTTGCCTTGGTCAGGACGTGTTTATGTGAGTGACCCAGGCTATTGTGTGCTGTATTTGTAGGATGTGCACTCACCATATAGTCACCAAACATAAATAGTGTGTTGTAGTAGAATTTGGCCAGTTACATTTATTTTGTTAGCATCTTCAGTTCTATTTTCAAGGGAATAAAACACGTAGTCTAGCTAACTTCTGTCTTTCCTTGCTCTGTAGTACTTTTCCCCAACCTGGTAAGCATCACCCTCAAAGGGAGCAGCAGGGGACTGCAAATTGGCAACAAGTTTCCTACGTAGAGTAGGACTGCGGGCAGCCCCTAACCAGGACTCCGCGTACGTCACACAAGAACAAGTTCGACGGCCACCCATACTGTGGACCCGGTATGTAAAGGTACCTGGTGCGCAAGTACGGTAGAGCCTCAACCACTAGAAAGAGACACGACGAAGCATCTGGGCCAACTAAGTCGGCTAGCCCATTCCCTACAGAGCGTATAAACTCGACAGGGGGATGCCGGGCCTGACGAGGCTTGTCCCAGGTACTTCTGGAGTACACTTTAGCTAGGGGTTTGTTGTTTGCCGCACTCTACAGGATGAACATAGCACCTTTCCTGTCCATGATGTTCGGTCACCAATGAGGGAGCAGGAGGAATGCTTGGAGGACAGCTGCTATCCTTGCATCTTGCCATCCCTTAATTAATTAATCTACACCGGCCCTCAGCTGCAAGTCCCCATGGGAGAGAGCACAAGCCACCCGACAATTATTGGAGCCTCACTCCGCTACCCTCCCTGCCAACTTATTAGACCTCCCAGTTAGGGTTCCTGGAGCTGCTCACCCCACCGTCAAACTACTCCGCCAGAGGTAGACTCTCCCTTTGGGAGTGATACTGTTCAATTGAATGACACCAGCTAGGCACCAGCACCAGCTGACCACATGCCCACCAGCTGGCCGGCACTCTGGTTACCAGCAGGCGATAAAAATTTGTGTATAATTTTTATGGAAACATTGTGGTAGTATATTTTTTTCATTTCATTTAAAATGTAAATTGTAATACTGGAAATGTGCTCACTTGCAGTATGTTATAGGTAGTAAATAATTTGTGGATTTTTTTTTTTTATGAGATTGTAAAGCTACCTAAGGTGTTGCAAGGGGAAATTTGGAAAACATTGCTTTAAGGCATTTTTTCAAAAGTTTTTAGTAGTCTAATATTTGCCTTAAAAGCATATATTGTAAGGTGCTTGCAATAAAATGTGTTCTCAATTACTCATTTGCCCTTATACTACATGCCACAAATGTAATGGCAAATACTTTTAAGGCTGATTCACATTGATGTTAACTTGGAGCTCATTATCTTACCTATACCTTAAACTCTATAGCAGTATTTTTTATAAAATTGTACCTGTGTTCATGTTGGAGTTACGAAAGTCTCGTCTTTGGTAAGTTGTAATTCAATACCATGTTGTATCTGGGATATAAAAAATAAAAAAGGCTTTTGTATGCATGTGCATATTTGCAATTTTTAAAATTGCTAATGCTAATAGTAACCTCATCGCTCACATAAATTGATGCCAGTTGGAACCCAGATATTTTCTTTAATTCCAGGGTTTTTGAAATCAATAATTTTTTTATCATTCAAATACACACAAATGAAACTGTTAACTTTAAAGTCTGTTGCGATTGTCATATACATAATAAACAATCTAGTCAGAAATTGGTAGGAATAAAAATGAATGCGTATAACAAAGAAAGAAAAAAAGAATTGTCCCTTGAACATGATTGGCTAAAACTACGTTACTTTTACATTATGTTGAAGTTGGGTCAACTTCTACCATTGAAAAGTTAACTTTGTACCACTCTTAATTCAGTGTCAATAAACTGCTGTGTGATCATAACTACAATGCAAAGTTAACACAATCAGCTCCATGTTAATTTCAAAGAGAATCAACCTTGAGGATAAACAAATGGTAAGAAAATGCCTATGAGTGCCCAGTATCCTTGAGGGTGTATTTGAGTTAAAGGGCAAATGCTTTAAAAACATATTTTAGTTCTAGTGTCCCTAGGGAAAAAACTCAAGGGCAAATGCTAAACTATCTCACCAGCTGATAATATCACAATGGTTGTAGTTCAAACCCCTTTGATGTTCAGTCTGTTGTGGAGTTGTGTGGACCCTGATTGTTATTTTTATTAGGTAGTTTTTGTAAACTAGATACATTTTTCCTCAATTTCTTCCACACAGCATCTACAGCAGTCTGCTGGGGCACAAATCAAGCATGGGCCCTGTAAAGTCTTTGCTGCAGAAGGCAGGAGTGTCCAGTATGGTCGATACAGCATTCTGCCAAGGCCGCACGTCCCGTTGGTACATCGCCTGGACATTTGTGGTTGGCTGTAACCTGCAGGAGGCCCAGCATCAGGCTGCCCAACCTGAGAAAAATAAGGACAAGCCACCGCTCAGGTGGGTTGTTCCCCAACCAAGCGACTCTGCACACTATACTCTGGCCGTCGTGGGAATTAGGGTCAAGAAGATGTTACAGCAGCTCCAGGTAACTGCTCTCTAGTTGGAACGTTATCTTAATAGAGGCTGATTTCAGTTCCAGGCAGGACTGAATTATTTACAGAATTCAGACTAAAGAAACAGTTTTCAAAATTATTGTACATTAAATTAGGTGGCTCTGGGAGATCAAAGTCAGTTGGTAAAATTTGCATTTACAATTTAAGAGATTCCATGTATGCCTTGATGTCATAATGGAGTTTACTGTTTGCTTATTGACAGACTGTTAACTTTGGTCATCAGGTGATTACTTGTTTCAATCTGCTGCAGGTGTAAAATGTGATTATTATTTCCTCTTTGGCTATTATATAATTTTATGTGCAAAAATGGACAGTTCATGGAGGCAGCATCTCCAATGTGTGTTAATTGTGACTTATACCAGGAGCTGCTCCACATGACAGCGTCAGAGATGATGTGTACTTACACATGTTGACAGTTTGTGGGTCTTTGGTGTGTCACACTGGAGCTTGATGGGCAGGTGGGTCAACACAGGTTTTGGCCGAGGTAAAGTCAGTGGCAAGGGCGAGATGGCATGTGGCACAGCAAAACACCCAGGCAGGTAGCCTGGAGCAAACCTGAATCAAACTTGGTGGGAGCTGATCTGTGCATCTCTCTCTTGGTTGGCCTCATCCCTCAGTTTGGTATACACAAATCTGTTACCCAGTACTCCCTCCCGACAACCTGCTTCGTGATGGCCCTTCCAAGCAGCCTCCCGGCTCTCAGTACTATGTTGTGGAATATAGGCAGGCAGTTCAGAGAGTGGGGAAGATAGTGGGTGTTCTGTGATGATTGGCCCAAGCAGCAGTAATACTGTAATTGGATGGTGAGGGGGTACAATGGAGTAGGTCTGGGCAAGCCTTCTGAAGAGCTGACTTCTCTCCAGTGCCAGTGTCCTGATGGGCTCGCAGCCCTTGGGTATTCCGGAGAATCAGGGTCTAGCTCAACCCATAGTCTCAACCCATAGTTGCCAAGAAGGTTCACAAATACATTCCCTAATTGTTGTACCCCACTACTGCAATCTCCACACCGTTGTTCATCCTCAAAGAGCGTGGGAGGTGCTCAGTGTGGTGAATCTGCAGGAAATGAGGATTAAGGCCTTTGGCACTCTGTCCTCGGTGGAAACTGACAAGGCATGATCGACAAGTACATTTTCACCTTCAGAGCAGAGTGCAGAACTAACTCCAAGCCTGAAGGGCATGTGGAGGGGTGCTGCATACCTGTGCCTTTCCTAGAAGTTGAACAGTGAATGGTTGGCAAAACAGGGTCAGTGGGATAAAGGTACAGAATCAAAGTAGGCTGAGAAAGAGAATGGCTATGCTTGGATTTCATGTGCTTGTTTATTATATCTCGAATGCACAAGAGACACTCCAGCCAGCACCCAAAACTGTTGCGTGGGGGCCAGTGCCTAAGTTAGCCAAGTTTCTAAACAAACATGATACTTGCAGTAAAGCAGGTTTGAAATGTAAACCGGCGCAGGTGTTGCCAACACTTGGCAAACTGTAACAGTCGTGCATTATGGAAACAAACTAGCGGCCAAAAGACTTAATAGAAGGTACGCTAGTGTGGCTGGTAGATCGGCCCAAGGTGGGGCTCGAAGCCTCTTATATACCGTCCGACCAATGATAAGTGAAGAAGGTATGGAGCAAGGAGTGAGAGAGAGCAAGAGCAAGGGAGATAGAGAGTGGCCTTCTCCTCATGTGGGCTGGTTGTGTGTTCGCGGTGCCACATGAACTCGACCGAGTCTGAGCTGTTGTGGCGGTGCCCCTTAGACAAGAAGCCCCGACGACAACAAACCAGTCCCATCCAGGAGAAGGATGATGCCAGCCACGCCAACAAGGCAAGGGTACCCGAGGAGCCCCTACCTCAGAAGACCAACCTCACCGCGTCCACCCAGGAGGACGTGGTACACCACCAGGTCTCGACGCCGGATGGCAGCGAGGCCACCTATGCACCGCCTTCCAGCCAGGAGGTGGAGCTCAGCCACTCCGACGAGGCAGGGGTGCCCGAAGAGACCCTGCCTCAGACGGCCGACCTCGCCACGTCCCCCTTCCCGGAGGACATTATGTCCTGCAGCATTTCTGTGCCAGGTAGCCCTGCTGAGACCATCATAGCCACCTACCCCACTCCCCGGGAGAAGGAGCACAGCGGGTAGCGGTGCCCGAATAGCCCCTGCACTAGATGGTGACACCGCCCACGTCCATCCTGGAGGACATAGGAACGCCCACTAGCTCCCACTCTCTGATGATCACTCTTATGTCATACCACTGAGCTGGGCAGCAGAAGACCGTTAGAAAGGCCCTTGCCATAGCCAGGGAGGCTGTGGGGTTGGAATTTGGGTACAGCAGAATACTCAAAGCTGAGGGAGGAAGCCACCTGCTTGAGAGGACTTGGCGACAGCAGCACATCTTGCTCCACTCCAGCACCTGCCAGGACATCCATCAGTGAGCACCCTGACTTTTTTTTATCTCATCCTGCCAGTCTCCCCCCTTCCACATATACCACTAAAGGCCACGTATACTCTTCAATGTCCAGTTAATATCACCAAGGTTGTGCTCCGACTGGTTCCCCAGGCTACAAGCACTGTAGAATAGGTATACATCCCCTCACTTATCTTCATACAAACTTATATCCAACATGCTCCTACCAAGGATTAGAGGAAGGTAATTCAGCTGCCTCCCAGACTTACCAATCTCCCCGTCTACAGGATTTAAACTTCTTTGTCCTTGGGAGGAAGCTACAGATGCTATCCGAGGACAGAAGTCAACCACGGGTGAGGTATCAACACTAAAAGCAGGAAAATCTGCATTCACAACACATTATTTACATTATGTTTTTGCTTGTTAATAAACATGAAAAATTTAAGTTTAAACTATCTCCTATATAAATGTTGATATTTTTTGCAAGTATCTATTGCCTTATACATTGTGTACATGGTTTTTGTTGCAACATACCACCTAAATGTTATTAAAATTTTGTGCAGTGTGAGATGATTGATATTTTTATTTTTATGTCCTTTTTAAGCAAGCCATATACTGTAGTTTTTTTTTAAGTGTTAACAGCAATTGTTAAATGTGTGTTATTATTTTGGTTGGCAGACTTGATCTTGTGGTTGCTAAGACAACATGAGATGTTGACAGTGCATAATTCTTGCCTGGCCTATGAAACGCAGAAATTTTGAATTAACTCTGTTAATAAAGCTTTTGATGTGAAATTTTTTTTACTTTGATTAGACGTTAGAACCAAGGTGCTGTCACTTCCCATGGTTAGGTATTTCAAATAGATAGTGGTTTAATAATTCCAAAACATTTATAAAACAGGCTACTCAAGAAACTGACAATTTGAAAAGCAGAAGTGTGTCTGTCCGACGACATACGTTAATTTTAATAGATATACATTCAACTCTCGATTCTATGACCCTTCACAGTTTCTTATAAAAGGGTCGTTATTCCGGGGGTCTTAGATTTGAGAGTTGACTNTTTGAGAGGGTCGTTATTCCGGGGGTCTTAGATTTGAGAGTTGACTGTATATGTGATCATCATGTCACTTACTACCTGTATCAGATCACTGTATCTGTAGCAACATCTGTATCATGATCGACTTGTAGAAACAGAGTTCTGTATCGTGTACATATATTGTGAGTGATACAATGTTCAGATCGAGGCTGTTCCCACCAGGAGTCAGTCTTTTGCTGTTGTATCAAAGCGAAGATATGTGATACAGATACAGCCAGTGTGGACAGGGGCGTTTCCTCGATCATCACTCTGCATAATTGGCATGTGTGCTGCGTAGCTGCAGAGTCCTCCTCTCCCTCTTCTTTACACACTCTCACATTGTGAATGCATGCAAGGTAGGTTGTACATCACCCTAACCTGTGCACTTTTTCCTATCGCTTTGCTGCTTGCAAAAAACCCTTTTTGGGGAGTGAATTGTAAGGGTGGTAACCATTGTGAAGAGCAATGGATTCAGAGTGGTCCATGGAAAACATTGAAAATTTATAAGTCATTATTACCAAAAGACAAATTTTTTGTGACGTGAAGGATTCACACCATTTTAATCAGCTGAAAAGGAATGTTGCTAAGAAGCACAAGGTTATTGCCAACCTTTCTTGCACCAAGATCTCTTTGTCATTTTTCATTACCTGCCTCCTAATCTTGGTTAAGATGTATTTTAATTCTGTCCGTTACATGTGGGTGAAGTTTTTATGCTGTCCACTTACAGATTGGAAGTTCAAGTCACACAGTAAACTTAAACTTTCATGACTTTCTCCGTTGACAAACACATTTTTCATCCGCCATCTTTGTGACCTCCTCAATGTTTGGTTTAGTAAAAATTATGGCTTGCAGCAGCACATTGTCGCTTCACTCACTCACGAGCTGATAAGAGAATGGTGAGTGGACAACTGAATGCTGTGTGTAGAAGATACAGATATGTGATATAGGTTGAGCTGCCTTATCATCAAACTGCTGTATCATGATTGCATATCATGTGGTGGTACATTTACGCTGATCTAATACAAGTTTGGACAGGACTTTGGAGTGCAAAAGACTCTAGTGGTAGGATGTTCCAATAACCAGGAAAACCTTGTAGTCAGGGAAATGTCAGTGAAGTTTGTGAAAATTCTGGAAATTACCAAATTCTCATAATTACCGGCCAACTTATAATGTTCTTCTGTAAGTTTTAATCGTTTTGCTTTATGCACCACTATATATATGGCATGCATACGTACTTTTGACCTAAGTACCGCAAGCTATGTGGATAACGTATCTAAATTATTTATGAAGCTGCCATCTTGAACAACGTTGTCTGGCCTATTTAAACCATGAAAGTTTGCATGGTTTTCTGTAGCATTTATGGTGTTCCATACCTGCCAACTTTTACGATTTGTCCGTAAAATTTACGATTTTATAGAAGCTTGTAATTTTTTTATGGATTAAAAAAAATTTGTTAGAAGTTGACGACATTTGCTTAACGGTAAATTTGGAGATGGTATAACATGTAAACAAGGAAGTCTCAATGTCGGTTGACATCTTCTTTCTCATTGGCTGTTTCTGATGAATCCTAGACTCAGTTTCTCTTTGTCTCTCTTCGTATTCGCTCATTCTGTCAACAAAAGTAACCCGCCCAGCAGTTACGAACAATAAACATGGCCTTAAAGTGAAGCAGTCAAGTTGCTGAATAGCACTGTGTTTAATTTTTCGGTCAACTAACAGAATTTTACAGTTTAGCAGTTGCTAAACATCATTGAGAAAGTTTTAAGGTGCCCAGCATGTTTTGTTCGCTTTATGTATCGTACAAGGCTATGAAGTGGATATTATTTCCGTACCACTTATGTCTTTGTGGGTTATCGTTTGCTTTTAGAGCAAGGTGTTGTAAGTTTTTTTGCATCAGTACAATAGCAAAATATATGTGAAATCACTCTTACATGACTTGTGTTTGGGATGTAACTAATGGTAACTTGTGAGCGTTTTGTCATGTTATGATTTTAGGTTAACAGTAGCAGCAGTGTATGTATGAACTGAGAATTTTTTATTAAGTATAGCACATGGTAGTAGAAATGACATTACCAATCATGTGAAGAGTTTGAAATACGTGGGGCATGTAAAAAGCCAAGAAGGAAACAAAATCATCTAGTTTTTTTTGCACATACAAATGCCAACTTGGCCATCTTGAAAGCAGAATATCTTTTTGTTTCGTTCTTTGTTAAGCATAATTTTCCACTTAGCACGGCATATTATGTCCGTACCGCGTTCAGAAAAATGTTCCCAGACTCGGGTGTTGCAAAAATTCTCCAGTGCCCGCACAAAAACAACTTTTATTCTGAATGAAACAGCAGCTGATGCAGTGCCGAAAGTTGTTCAGCGTTTGCAGACTGGGCTATATTTTTTTCAACAGATGGAAGTAATGACTCAAATGAATCGTTGTATCCTATCGTGGTCACATTTTTTGATAAATTAGGTAAAATCGAGAGTACAGTTCTGTCTACACCTAACCTGGAGGGTGATGTCACAGGACAAAATTTTCAGCAGCAGTAATTGAAGTGCATCCACCCAAACTAACATATTCTACAACGTATCATGTATCATCCCTGATTTTGTTGTATAGTTGGCCATTTATGTTAGTACTTTTTTTTTTTTACTATGTTATTGTATTGTTTAAAACTTAAATTTCTGCAAAATATGCTAGACACTATACAGGATGAGTATAAAAGAATACCCCAACTTTGAAGGTCTATAATATCAAAACCAAACAACCTACAACCTTGAAAATGAACTGTGAAACCGTGAAGTTTGTTCAGTGTGACCACCATGAGTGGCCTGAATGACATCTACACGATAATCAAACTAGTTCCACACTCTTGTCAGCATGTCCGGTGTTACAGTTTGAATGGCGTTCGTAACTCTCGGTTTGAGATGGTGAGGGGGTAGCGAGCTCGAATTTGACACGTCAATATGAAGGGGACGGTCTGGTATTTCCTTTATGGTGCACCAGTGCATTGGGACCTAGCTGTTTGCGGATACCTGAGCGAGACGTTGCCGCAATGCTGGATTGGTCAAGGAGCAACTGGTGACCAGGCTCTTTATCACTGGCCAAAAGGCCCGGATCTTACCCCATGTTAATTTTTTCTATGGGGGTACATAAAGGATCAAGTGTTTCGTCCACCATTGCCGGCTAACATTGACGACCTCAAAATGAGTTTGATTATTGTGGGAATTATCTGGGAATGACCCGACCATGGATTGAACCTGGTTCACCTTGGTGGGAGGTGAGCAGTTTAACTGCTCAGCCATTGCAAGCCCGCATATCTTTAAGGAGTAATATATTTTTACTATTTGTGTTGATTGATGGAGGGGGTGGGGGTTGTCTGAATATTAACTTATTTATAATTTTTCCCTTGTCATTGAATAAATTTCTCTAGGAGTAAACACTGTAATGATTCTCTGCTGGTTTCTTTTAATTTCCATAGAGTTGATAAAGTATTTATGGCTGTTTGAAAGTTTTCTTTCATTGCCAGTGGATCATGAACGGTTCAGTGTGTGTTACACTTGAATGTAAGTTACTAGTCCATTATAACACTCAGCTATGTACTCATAGCAGGGTAAGTGCTCATCGTAATTAATTCTTTTTGCTAGCCAACACCACAACCATTATACAGTAATTCTGTACACTTCACAACTTTCTTTAAATCCACTGTGTGGTTTTGAAACTTACTTTTTTTTTTGCTGAAAATTTTTTCCTCTATTTCATGTGAAGCAGTGCCTTGTACTGTTTTGTACAGAGAGACTAAGTAGTATGTATAAAGTAATGGTTTCAAGTAGTGTTTGGGTACAAACATTGTGTTAATAAATTGTGTGATATACTATGATGGGGAAAAAAAANGATAGGTCAAAGACCTAATTTTTTTTAGCTCTAAAAGTATTTCTCCATTGTTATAACTTTTGTAAATTATACTCAACATTTACCAGAGAAACTGAAGAATATAAAATACTATTCTTCAGTTTTTCTGCAGTCAACTTGTGTTGTATAAGGCTGTCTCTAAAAATTTGTTTGTTTGCTGTGTGTTAATAAAAGCTTTATGTGCTTGCAGATGAGTGTCAGGGGTCTGAGGAGCAATGACAAGGTCCAGTCATTTCAAGTGACCGCATTCGACAACACTTGGTCAAATCAGCGTAAGAAGCGCAGGGCAGCTCTGCACAGTGATAGTTTTGACAAAGGTGACCCAGCATCCACAATTCCAGGGAGTGGACAGCAGTCCTCTGAACATTCCACTGCTGTAGAAGTGTCTGATAGAAGGTGTGATGCCAGAAGTGCTAGTGAGAGTGAAGCCTTTAGCGAGAATGCTGCCGCAGTTGGTTTTTCTGAAATTAATGGCCCAGCTGTGGCTCAAGAAATGAATCCAGTACATAAAGATACGGGAACTGAAGGGCAGAGTGTTAGCCATAAAAGGAAGCTTGAAGATATCATCAGCTTAAGTGAGAAACTAAAAACTGATACCCAAGGTTGCCTACTGAGGGCAGGTGTCATGGTAGCCAAGAGCGGTGGTGATATTCATCTCGAGATGACCTTTGTAGACGGCACTGGTGGCCGAGCATCTCTGCATCAGGTCATGCAATATTTCAAAAACAATTTAAAACTGTAAATAAATGTACACATTTTGTTAAATGTTTGGTTTTGTTCAGTTTGAATTGATATACTGATCATATTGTGTGTGTGTAAATGAGTGTGATTTTCCAGAAATTAGACATGCCAAAACTGTGGCAGTTTATGAGAATCCACCAACGTATGGTGAATACTGTACAACCTAACTGGTACGACCCCTTACAGTTTCCAGGTGTTTAGGGTAATTAGTGAGGGATGGTCGTAATGGATATTTTGGAAAATTTTGACCTACCATTTATGGTACAGAAAAATTCTTTCAAAAATAACCCCTCATGGTTTCCAAAAATTAGGTTGTTATGGAAAGGTCACTACAAATATTGAGGGAAATTTTGGACAGATTTTGACCCACCTAACCCCTGCGTGTCAAAATTTGCAGTTTATATTTTTTCATGAAGTCAGTGTTTAATTGTTTCTAGCACAAAAATTACACTTTTTTAAATTAAATGTAACTATATTTTAATTGGCAGACATCTGAAAAAAAATTGATACTTAAAGAGGCACATACAGTACTCAACCTGCCCTTGTCTCCCAAAATGTTAAAAAACATTGAGCGGCATGAGGATATTCTGAAGATTATAAGTACATGTTCAATTGTCTCTTGTGTAAAATCAACATGATTTTTGCATGGAACTTTATTAATTTAATGTAAAGATGTCAAAATTTCAGTTTTTCTCGATTCTGATTCTTGATTCTACTTGCAAAACTCTTTACTCGATTCCACCTCGTCACATATAAATAAATATGTAGGAATTATCAACATATGCCTACAGTCAATGTATCCTTTTGAAATTATGTTTTATAGGTCAATGTACAGACAGAAATATGAAGACAATTACAGGAAAAACTTTCTGGTCTGCTAAGTGAAGTTAATTTCCTATGTTTATGTAAAATTCACACTTATTTAATTAGGCCTAACAAGTTTGTATATTAAGAACTGAAAAAATAATATTTTAATAAGTATTTTTGATAAATCTAAGATTTATTTGAAATGAATATTTGACAAAGTATTAAAAAAAAGCTAAACAAAAGTTCTGAACTTCTCAATGCAATATTTTAGGCCAACTTATGAAGCTAGAAATAACCAATATGTACACACAAATATTTTTGTTATTCTGTGATGAAACTTAATTACAAGTAACCTTTCATTCAGCATTGCTAAATCCTGTAAAAAATTAAATAAACACAAATTTATTATAAAATAACAAAACTTAAATAAGAGAAAAACAATTATTGTCATTCACAAATTTTTGTGTAAGAAGACTAGCATCTTAACCCTTTCTGAGTCTAGCCTATTCCATTTTTTGTCACACGTTCACCCCGCTGAGCTGAAAAGTCTCTCTGAAAAAACTGTAGATTGCGGAGTAGGCAGATACTTTCTGGTGACTGCCCAAAGCCTCTGGAATTCAACTTTATTTTTTCCAGAACAGCAGCACATCAGTATCTGGTGGAATGACTGGTTCTCTGAGATAACTGTCTACTTCAGCAGTAGCAGACAATTCAGGATTTTCCACAATAGGGGCATCAGAATAAAATGTCCACATACTATATTATGCTCCTGCCCAGTCATTTGGACAGTGTTTGTATGACTAACCTGTTGGCAAAATTATTATAATAAGTTACCAGTACCATACATTTTATACAGTTGGGAACAAAATATTTTTTCTTAATTTTTACTTGCCAGTTGTTTATCAGCAGCAGTTTTGGAAGAGGCATCTACACAATTCACTGCCAGTATCAGTTTCTCTCGTGCAGAATTTACTAATGCAGGGGAAGAAAAAACAAATCCCTTGATTCCAGGATCCAAAAGTTTGGAAACTGCACACAACGTCTGCTGCTCCAAATCACCTGCAGGTTTCTCGAGTTTCTTCTTGATGCTATTAACAATTGGAATGACCTCCGATACGCCAACTTTTGATGGAACTCACAGCAAATGTTGCATTATCAAAAATTCTCAGCATGTCAACATGTTCCATAAAGTTCCAGCTGTGTGCAGATACTTCATAAGGCAACTTCAGGTCCATAGCTGCTATTGATATTGCATGCTTCTGTTCAAACATCCGTGACAACATGTACAAAGTGGAATTCCACCTTGTCACTTCATTTTGCATAATCCTGTGCTTGCTACGGTTTACTGCCTCCTGAACTTTACGTAAAACTTTGCAAGCATGTGCAGAGTGTTTGAAATGTCCGGCAATTTTTCGGCAACTTGTAATTAATATATTTACCTGCTTTGAACTGAAAAGTGCATCCTTCAGAACTAGTAGTATGGGCCAGGCAAGGAAGATCATGATAGTCTGATATTTCTAAGGCGGCAACATCATTTCTTCCATTGTCCCTCATGACAGCAACCACTTTCTCTTGCAAATTCTACTCAGTAAATGTTTTCTTTAAAAACGCAAAAAGATTCAATGCTGTGGGACTACCCTCGCGGAAAGGCACAACCTCGATACAAACATGGTGAAGAACAAAGTCATCAGGGGCAAAATATGCTGTAAGACCAAGATAATCATCGTTTGAAGTCTATGTCCATAAATCAGTTGTAAAACTGACTTGTTCTGCATGTTTCTGAAGTTCTTGAGTTTTCTCTCTTGTCTTCCCATATAGTTCTGGAATAACCTTTCCAGCAATGGTATTTCTAGATGGTAGTGTGTATTGTGGTTCAAGGTGTGCCATTTTAAATTCCAAAATTCCCCGTCATAAACAATACTAAAGGGACGATTATCCCAACATATCGTTTTCGCTATATTCTGGCTTAAATGACGTTTTCTTCTCCCAGGGACTTGTCACTGTCGGCTGATTCTGTTCTTGTTTGAATTTTTTTATGTAGGTCTACTGAAGAAGATGCTTCTTCTGGACATTTTAAGTTGCATGGAACACTGGATGACTTGCTGCTACATGCATCTTTACCCAAAAGATCTTCTGAAACATCATCATTGACAATTTTCTTGTACTTGTCATGTTTACTTAAGCGTTTTCTCATGTTACTAGCTGTGCGACTAACCCCACCTTGTAAAATTTTTGTCGAGCACAAACGGTAAAACGTGTAATTTGCGTTGTTTTCATCAACTGAAAAATAATTCCACGCATCCCTCGGTACATCGAAAACTTTATAGCAGTATCTACGTGCACACTTTTAGGACAAAGACGGAAACACCTTCAAGCATAGATATAGATGTTAGTTGCATCATAGTTAGGACAAAATTAAAGGTCTGAAATATTTGATAAGGTAAATGTGAAAAAAAAATTGCTACAAATATGTTCAAGTAGGACTGCTACAACTTACACCTTGCAAACATTAATCATATCACCACACTGCAATTATCCGTGCTGTAAAAAATAATTTGTGACGGTATAAATTTAATTATTATCCTAAAATGGATGCGCCCTTATTTTCAAAACCGGATAGATAAAATTCCCGCTGCCTGCATGTAGCTACGACTTTTTGTCTGAAAGTGTTTTTGGCAACTCAACCAAAACAGTTTTCGAGTAGACATTTAGACTATTTGCGTGAAAAATTGCAAAATGTTGTTTATTATTATTATAAACAAAATATAGGTAGAATAATTTTAAAATACAGCGCCTGGGAATACAATAAATTATTAGAACTGGTTGGCACAAGTACGATCTTAACTGTTGGCAGTACTGCTGCCAAATTAATAAAAATGTAATGGCCATGTTTATTTTTGTGTGTGTGTCATTTTCTTATTTAGATAACGACACAGAAGCTTATATTTGTTATGCTACTGTAAATAGAAAATTTAAATTTAAAAAAATTTAAGGGTGGTGGTTTTTTTTTTAAACAATTTTCTTACGTTAATTAACTAGAGTTTTGTTTTGCTGTAACTCGTAAATATGCTACAGTAAAAGCTAACCTCAGTTCGTTAACTTAAAATAGTCTCTTTTCCTATTTAGATAATAACACAGGAATTTACCTTAAATAGTAAGTACAATTTCTTAGGTGGATTAGCATACATTTGTGGTTTGCCATGACAAATACACTATGGTTAAAGTTAACTTAATTTTGTGATAACTTATAAGTAGAGACCTGAAAAAGTAGGTGTTATTTTTTCCAAGAATATGGTTTTTTTTTCTTCAAAAAATAGCTGTTATTTTATTGCTACAAAAATGCAGGTTTCTGCATGAGAATTGCTCCATTTTTTCATGTCCTCTTTATAAGACATACATAATTTGAGAAATACAACTTTATTCGTAAAACCTGAAGTTGACAGTGTTATTGCTATTGAAAAGCAGTGTTTTTTTTAACAATTATTTCCTTGCAAGTATACCCAACTCCCAGAGAAAATACAGCCGCGTTTTTAAGACAAAACCACTAGTTTCCTTTATCAACATACAACATTAAAAACCATTTCACATTTTCTTACCTAAGATTTTGAATTCTGTCTGACACCTGGAACAACGGTCACAATGCACTGGCAAGGGCATACTGTTTCATGAAGAGACTAATGTAAACATTGTATACACAATTATAAAATCACTGTTAAAAAAAAGTGCCATGTACGAACAAAAAAATTGAGAGAAATCTACCTTTATCTGAGCTTTCAACAACAAATTTTTTTGTTAGACCCGCCAACAAAACTTTTTTTGTTCAAAACGTGTCATTTTTTACCGCACATATTTACAGAGAATATGTATGATAAAAAAAATACAGTTATCTGGAAGAATACAAGATTAAAATACGTAATAATTCAATTTTCAAACATATTCTACATAAATAAATGCATAAAAAACATTTTTGACCGCGTGCCGCTTTGTAAAAAAATAATAATTGTTGGATAAAACATGAAGATGCTAGGAATGTAAACAAACTTAACGAGTTAGTTGGTGCAAATTCCATAGATAATGTGGTGCGATAGAGGTGAACACTACGACGGCGCGGTTTCCTAGTGAGCAAATTAACTTTTGCAGAGCTGTGCACTATAATGTTAACCCAAAGTGACGCATCATTTGCGGCCATGTTATTTATGGTTGTAAACACACGTTACCCAGCCCCAACTGTACTTTGCACTATAACCACTGGGAGCGAGCTCAAGCCGCCTGCCAGCTGAATAGATTTTGCGCCTCGGCTCCCTCCCACTCCTTATTTCAGCGCCCGATCAAGGCCGCCGGCCGACCACACCAGATTATCACCTACCTCCATCAGGAACGGCCCGTTCCACTAGGGATTGCGAAACCCTGGTTCCAGTGTCGCCGGACCAGCAGTCCTCCCCGGGCTCACCATAGCACCACCGTCGTCCCAGGTCAAGGCTCTTGTTCCAGTTAACTTCAGCAGCAGATGGGTCAGCAGCCACTCCGGGCCATTTGGCTGTGTGTCACCCACCATGCAAGACTGCCAAGTCCACGTTTGACTTTGTACCGTGCCGTTAAGCCACGCGCACTGTATAATATATCGGCCAGGGCCCGGTCAGCCAGTTGAATCACCCATGTGTCTGACAAACACGTCAGAACCTTGCCCGACCGTGACGTCATCAGCCACCCGTCAATGTATATATAGTTCTTGAATTCAGCACTCCCTTATTTTACTGAGAGTAAAATTAAAGCACTGCCAGTTGCCAGGTAATGAATGTCAGATTTCATATTGCTTTTAAAAGATTTTAAATACTGAAATGACAAGGTGAAACTGCAGTGTCACACCTGCAAAGCTGGTAATTCAGCGACCCACAGTACTGGCTGTAAATGATTATCTCTTACGGAACCTGTCACAGCAGGCCAGTGTGTGGGAGCGGCATCTCACTCTCTCCCTCACACTTCCCATACGTGATTATCTCACAGCAGGTTAGCTTCTCCCACTCGCCCTTCCATAATGTTGAGTGCCAGTTTTGTCAGTTTAGTTCTTGGAATAAGAATGGCAACTGCTGCCTCAAAACAGCAGCAGTTGAGCCTGTCTTCCTTCAAAGTCACCATCCTATTATCCTCTGCTGTTACGGCCAAGCATAAATGAAAATATCAGTCTCAATATTGGCTAAAAAGAAAATTGGTTCGGACAGGTTCCGATACCGTAACATCAGGTATCGGTATAGGCTCAGCTCTAGATAGAACCATCAGTTAGTCTCACTGTCTTCCCCCATTGTGCTTGTTAAGAAAAAAGATGGCTCTCGGAGGTTTTGTGTAGATTATCATCAGCTTAATAATGTGACAAAGAAAGACTTATCCACTTCCAAGGATAGATGTCACACTGAACAGCCTAGCAGGTTTGCAATGGTTTTCCACTTTCTACATGAAGAGCGGGTAATGGGGATGCGAGGTGGCCCCACAACGACCAAGAGAAGACTTTATTTTGTGTCCAAGGGAAAGGGACCAGTCAGTTTAAAATTATGCCTTTTGGGCTTTTTAATGCCCTTGCCATCTTTGAATGCCTGATGAAAAAGTCTTCCCTTTAGATATTTGTCAGGTTTACTAAGATGACATCGTGATAGCTATGTTTATTGGTCATACATTTGCTTTTTCGGAAATCTTAGTTTTCGTTTGCGTCAGCATTAGAAGATGAAGCTTTCCAACTGCAGTAGACAGTTTTTGTTCTAGAAGTTTGATTATGATTTTACGACGCAGTTCCACTTGGCGTGGGGAGAGATAGTCCGGCTGACGCCATGCCCTTATTTGGTCACATTTTTTACCCCTGGGGCAAGGAGTGGGGGTAGGCACGGGGCGACTAATACCCTGTGTGCCTACCGTCCGCTAGCAGAACGGTATACAGAATCAGTAGTCAACCAGTACTCTGAAACGATGCGTCAAGCGTGGCAAATATCCCCCACACTGGCAAACTGCTGAATTATTACCGCTGGTGTGGGAGGTCACTGCCTTTGAATTTTTCTCTTGCGAAGCAAGCATTAAATGACGTGATTAATAATACATAATTAATTAACTACTGCAGCGCTGCTCTTTGTTTGTTTGTCTGGTGAAACTAACTGTTCGTGACTCTGCATACTTGAATGTATGTGAATGTTAAATAAAAGTAAAGAGTAACAAATCCGAGACCTGACTTTATTTTATATTTGACACATTTTTTTTTTTTNACCGATTGAGTGAACCGAGCTGTAATTTCCGGCCGCCACTTCTGAAGGTTGCCATGTTACAAACATGGTGACCCAGACGTGGGGCAATGTTACAATGTGCTTACTACGGTCGATTTGTGCCTGGTTTTGCCACAATCACGCCAAGCCCTTATATACTGACTAAGGGATTTCTGGTTGTGAAGTTGCTTATAGTAAGCTAAAGGCAATTCCAATACCTCCCCCCATCCTGGGATTCCTCACTTACATTAATTTTGGATACTAATGCCAGCGATGTAGGCATTGGAGCTGTGTTATCTCAGATTCAGGATAAAAAGCAGAGACCACTAGAATACTTCAGTAATGTATTGCACAAGTCTGAGAGAAATTACTGTTACACCCAGGAGGTTTTGACCATGGTGAAAGCAATTTCACACTTCCACCCCATCTTTTATGACAGAGACTTTATTCTAAAAACCGACTATGATTAATTATGCTGGATACTTAATTTCAAGAACCCCGAAGGTCAAATACCCTGGTAGATACAGCATCATCTTCAAGAATATGACTTTGAAATACAACACACATCTGGACGCCTTCACAGCAATGTCGATGCACTTTCTAGGAGGCCATGTGAGCTATTCTGTCATCATTGTGAACGCTAGAAAGAAAAGAGTGGCCAATCACTGAAGGTACAGAGGATAAGAATTCAAAGTTCAGTATCTTTTGATGGGTCACCTACCTGGAGTGGTGATTGTATTAGGAAAGATCAGGTGAATGATCTTTTCATTCCATTACTAAAGTGGAAAGAAGCTGGCTGTCAGCCAAAATGGGAAGAGATATCCAACCTGAACACAGCAGTCTAAGCATACTGGGCACAATGGAACTCGCTTGTGCTGAAGAAAGGCGTGCTTCATAGGAATTGGGAAAGTAATGATGGAAAACACACATGCTTGCAGTTGATCCTTCCAGTGTAGGGTTCCTGAAGTCTGAAAGGCACTGCACAACACTGCAACCAGTGGGCACTTTGGTGTTAAGACCCTGGACAGAGTTAAACTGAGATTCTACTGGCTTTATGGTCAGGAGCATGTTGAGAAGTGGTGCCAAATGTGTGACACATCCACTATGAGGAAGACCCCAATGACCAGGGGGCAAGGTCACCTCCAGCAATACAATGTAGGAGCCCCATTCAAGAGGATGGCAGTAGATATTCTGGGACCCTTGCCTGTCACAGAGAAAGATAATCTGTATCTATTGGTGACCTGTTGTCATGCCTCTCCCAAACCACGTACTGTGACGAATGCACTGGTAGAGCATATCTTCTCGAAGTTTGGGGTGCCACTAGAACGCCATTCTGATGAGGGAAAATATTTTGAAGTTGCTGTGTTCCAGGATGTAACAGAGATTTTGAGAATTAAAAAATTTAGGACTACAGCTTTACACCTTGTTGGTCGAAATGCCGATACACTTTGTCTCGTGCAACACGCTTCGCTCGCATTTGAACTGTCTGCATAAATGTGTCGTTCGCATATCCTGCCCGACATCACCGTTTCTTTTACATTTGGGACGCGTAAAATATGAAGCCACTGGCACCTTACCTTGCGACGACTTCACCATACTGGAAATATACATACAATGGACTTCTTATCTACCGTTTTTCAGGAGTCTGTCAAAACTTTTTCATACATGCAGGGTTCTAAACTGTATATCAATAAAATGCAACTTTTGACATTAGACTTCATGTTAAGTATAAGTTAATTATGTGTGAATAAAGTTTAACTGATAAACACAATAAAAATAGGAATTTAAAAAAAGTATTACTGTTTTAGTAGTACTTAAAATAATACATAAAAAAAAATTTCACCTCAACTCATTTAAATAGAAAAAATAACATCACAAAATACTGTATATATTTGATTGTAATCAAACACCGAATGCAAGTGAAATTTTGAATGTCCCGAGTGCACTCAATCAGCTGAGAGTGCGCGGAGTGGTTATCAATCAAGCAGTGTTTTCATGGCGGGCGAGGAGGTGTAACTTCAGCGGCGTGAGGAGGGAAACAAACTACCCCTCCCCTTCCAAACCAATCGGCAGCCAGAGGGAGGGCTCAAGATGTCATGCTGGTTGCTAGGCAACTAGCTCCCTTCCCGCCAGCCACGTAAGGGGGGGGGGACACGAGCTCTACCCGAATACTAACCCAGGACAGCCGAAGCTTACGCAATCCAAGCTACATCAATCTACACTTATGCTGGTAACCCTGTGCTCGTAGGACAAATGTGTAAAAGTAATCATTATTCCACTTAGAGACCTTTATTAACTAAATAAAACATGTTTACAAAAAATAATTCATAATTCCTTGTAAAAATGTATTGCATAACATTTTCAGGCGAAATAATTTGCTTTGAAATAAGAGTTGTGTTAGGTGCAACTATTTTGAGCGGCAGATAATTTTGATAAAGTTTCTATGCCAGTTTGTGTGTAAAGGTATGGAAGAAAGCACGCAGCCGAGAAGATGCAGCTTCCCCTCTCGCAGGCTTGTAAGGGGAGGAAGAAAGGCGTGGGGCTGAGAAAGAGATGGAAAGAGGAGAGAGACGACACAAGGACATCGAACTGGTTGCTAGGTAACTGCTTCCCCTCACATCAGGCGTGTAATGGGAGGTAGCATGCCAGTCCGCCAGCTGAACTTGATAGCGCCATGCCACAATGGTGACAAACTGCGGCGCATTTGACATATTTCGTATCCAATTAAACATTTGCATAAACAACCAGCTTAAAAACTATAATTGCGGGAAATCTCAGGTGACTGAACTGAAATATATTTTGATTGATGATACATCCGATACACGATAAAAGCAGGCAATGTAGTCATAATTTTTCATATAGGAATTTTGCTGGGACCACTGAAAATTAACTAAGGATATGGTTTATCGGTACATCACAAGTCCACTGTAGCAGATGGGCTGTTCACTAAGGCAAACGCCACCGCAGACAGAGACGAAGAGGCAGTATGCTCCCCAATCAAACGCCTAAGACCATGACTTCACAAGACATTTGTGTTTCCCAATTACGATGCTGTGCAGTGCTGGGGAACTTCCTGAAAACTAAGGATGTGCAAATAGTGGATTTTGATGTTCGCATATTTTCAAATAATATGCTATTAGTTTTGAAGTCGAATAGCCACCAGTAAACATTTCAGTAGATACATTTTGGTTGCCAGAAAATATTTCAAAGTTCTTTGCAATAGAGATTAATGCTTTATCAAGAAAAGAATTAATTTCCTTGGTTTTTTTACTTTCAGTGATCCTATTATTATATTTTCCGTGATCATCATTGTTTGCGTAGTGGATGAAGCAATACGTTAAAATAGGTGTATCTTCTTGGTTGCCAATATCTTGCTACCGTGGTCATGATTCGGTAACAGAATTTGTATACCGTAAGTTAAATTATAGTATATAAAACTTTTTGTAAATGCAAACGTTTTATTGTAAACTCTTGCAATCAGCTTGCGATACTACTAGCGCTGTTAGATCGTGTTCCAGCACAGCTATGACGTGACGCCATGTTGGTATTGTTTCTCTCAACTGTGTCACTGTCTCCTGTCTCCTGCTCTCATCAATGTACTGAAATTGCATACTTTCGAATGTGTTTGCAGAAATAAAACACTAAAATTTTCCTGAAAAAAAAAATAAAAATAAAAATTGTCAGTGTGTTTGTTATATGGGGCCATGGGGTATGTGAATAAAAGCGTTGTTGGTGCACAACTGTGGTAACACAACGTTTACGTCTACATGCCTATTTTTTTGACTGCAAACAATAAACATGTAATATGTCCTCTTTCTATAAATGTTACAGTGAAAATAAATGTGTGTAATGGTTTTCCTTAATAATTCTGGTTTTTATCACATTTGTTAACGAGTTATTCTATTAACATACCATCGCTGGGATATAATAATTGTTGGTTTGCCGCCATATGAAATGGTAAAAATTTATAAAAATGATTAGTTATCATGATCAGTAATGGTCCAGCTCTAATAACTATGGAATGAAGGTTTAAATGAACATCTTCAAATGAGTAGGAATAAAAAAACAAGCAAATAACTTGAGTTGTTATGATTCACAAAATTGCACCCATGTGTAGATTCTGTAATGCTGATGAATGAAAAAGCTTTTTGCTTATATTCAAGTTTAATGTAGATTGCTATAATACTGAAACAATGGTATTGGTGAACTGGAGCACAATTAAACAAAAATTTTAACTTATTTCGGTTTACAGTGTCTAAAAAGTAAATAGAGTAACTCAACAAACCATGTAAGTTCAAGTAAAGACAAAGATTAAAAAAATTAATATGTTGGTCTAAATTCATATAAATACCTAATTCTTAACACAGAAAACAGGAAGTATGTATAAGGTTATTTACATGTTTTATTGCTGTTGACAGTCAAGTGATAGGCTTGAAGCAAAAATGATGGATTGTTTTTATATTTATGTACAGTGGAACAGTGTTATTGCGAGTATGGCCTATAGCGTCACGTCTACCATTGATAGTTTTTAAATGCACAGTAATTTACACTATAATTTGAAAGGTACTTAATTTCGTTTATAGTGAAAGTCTGTTAATGAAGCCTTTCACTATAGCAATTCAAACATCTGTAAACTTGTATTTTTAAAATGTTTATAAACACGTTGCATCGCAAGTGACATCCAACCATTTGCCATGCTAGAGCCAGCCTTTGTTGGTCTGTGTCGCATGGCGTCACTCGCATCAGATGGAGGAACTTGGGAAGAGGTATGCTGAGGAGGGGTACAATGAGAGGTGTACGAAGGAGAGAGGTACGATCGGAAGTGGAACTAGTAGAGGACAAGAAAGATTGGGGGCTATGTTGTGGGGGTAGGAAGACTACTGCTTACCGCTTCTCCACGTGCCAGGCGTGTAAGGGGAAAAAGCATGATTACTTGTAACAGTTGCTAGACAATGTTACATTGTTTATGATGGTTCGTACATTTTTTGCATCTTATGTTGAGGGGATTTAAATTGTGAGTGTAGCTTTATGTGTTATGGTTTTTGTAAACCTCAGTTCTGTTTAAATTATAGAGTGTGCTAATAAAAGAAACACACTTGACATTGCAACAAAGTTCAAAATCATATGCGAGGTTTTCAAATGTACGTGGTCTAAATAAACACCCTTTTCGTGTAGTTCATTATATAAAAAATGCAACAATATTTGTGAGTTCAGTACTTCCCGCATTGGTACGAACAGCAACCCATTTATTTCTTTCGATGAAGTTAAAATTGAATTTTATTTCCGTACAAACAAAATTTTCCACTGCATCATCAAAACACTCTCACATAAGAAGAACCACAAAACAATCACATCTCACGAAAGACGTTAAACTAGAGTTCCTCACACCGCCAATAAAATAAACAGAACTACTATAGTGTGTGGTCATAAAAGTGAAACAAATTTGGAATGGCAACCAGCTATAGTAGTCTACATACTGCTGTGTGAATTATACTGTTGAGTTGAGCAAAAATATCAATAGGGCATGTATGCAATTGTGAAGCAAAATCTTCGAAAAGTTATTACAAGTGTAAAAGTCAGTGAATTTTGCACGATAAAAATAGTGGAAAAATAAAGGCAATGCAAATTTTGTGCCTAAGTAAGTAAACAAATTGTAAACATATGCCGGTAATTCACACTTTTCTACAGTAAAAAAAGTTAAAACCATAAGTTTTTCATTTCTTGTAAATGTCTGTTTTCAATGTTCACATTTTTCATTTCCTTAAAAATATTATTCTTGATTGTCCAAATATTTTTCTAACCTACCATAAAGCTACATTTGTTTACGCTTGAACAGGTACGTGTGTTGTCCTCGGACTGGAACAGAACGGGAAAGCAGCATCTGTTCACGGTGCCAGCCCTTCCCGTTACGAAAATTTACAGTCGACACATGGGACTGGAGGAAGTGTAGTATTGATCTGCTGTTTGCTTTGTGAGCATGAGAGAGAGAGAGAGAGAGAGAGAGAGAGAGAGAAGAGTGGTGTGGCGCACTAAAAGGA
>NQII01000173.1:675993-687778 GCA_002778355.1 Clitarchus hookeri | reverse complement strand
GGGGGGGGGGGAGGAGAGAGAGATAGAGACAGATATGGAAAGGCCACGCGCAGCTGTGAAAACAATCCTTCCCGCTACTTCTGCTTCGACCAATTAAATTTGTTAGTATTTTATTATATCGCGAGGGTTCATGTTGTAGATTTTTGTGGTATTGTATAGGGCTGACCATACCTGGGTGAGAAGAGAAGTAAGATAACCGCCTCTCACAGAGATTGCCAGCTTTAGTTGCGGTTACTGAAGTATAATATCAACATGACACATTTGGTAGTAGCTTTTTTAAGCCTTAAAGTTGTAAAAGACATAGCATTTCAAATGTACGATGCATAAGATTTTCATCACAGTTGTAAAGTTAGTAGTACAGATAGATTTGTTTTTAAAAAAAATAGAAAGAGAACCATTGCATGACTGATGATTCAACAAGATATGATTAAGCAAGAGTACAAATTAATGGGTTGCTTAAAGAGTGTTCAGCGAAATAAGTTTTGGCAGAGGCTAGAATATGAATGGGTAAATGTTTCCTAGAGTCATCGTATTTAAATAATGGGTTTCGGCAATCACCACGTAGTACAAACTTAAATTGTAGTGTTTGTAAACATTTAAATGTCAAAGAGGTAATGATATTTTGATACTTTTATAAATGTTTTATTGGGATTTTTTAATTGAAACTCCAGTAAAGAAAAGATTATGTGATAAAGCTTTCATCAACAATGTGTTTGAATGTGTCAACAGATTATACGTTGTCTTAACCCTACACTTAACAGTTATTTAATTTCTTGCTGTGCATTAGGAAATATTAATAATTTTACAAGAAATCATGGGCCACAGAGTGAATGGTTGGGGTTGGCAGTGGTCTCATGGACTTTTGGGCATGCTGTATGTGAAAATGTAATCTGCAGCATCTGCCAGAGGGCGCAACACATTGACGCATGACGCGTATTATGACTACTCTTTTTTGCAGACTACGCATCGTCACATGCGCAACACATATCCCAACGAAGATATGAACCATGACCGACCGCTTCCAAGGCCAGCTGACAGTCTCCTTGGAAACTTAAGACTCCAGGAACAATAAAACATTAAAGTTATAGTCGTGCTAGTCGCCCTCGCCCAGTAAAATCCACTGAGAAGGGATACCAGCCGGCAATGCAAGTGAGTTACCCCTAAGCGGGCGTCGGATGCCGTCCGCACAAGGAAAACTACCCCAGCCTCTTGCCATCCTCGAGAGAGCATAGCAAGGCTGCGCTACCCATGAAGAGAAGAGGGTAGCAACTGAGGCAAGGTCTCCAACTACCGCCCTCCTCACGAGACTACCAGCAATCAGATGTCTTATAGATACCAGGGACCAGCTACCCCAAAGAGTCATGTCACCCTAAACCACTCTTACTACTTTAGTAGTGACACCAGAGTCAGTTAACCCACTCCATCCACCAAGTATAGATCTGCCAGTTGGAGTGACAGGTCTGACAAGGAGTGACCTAATCACCTCTGGGTATGCCTGTTCCTGCTTTGCAGAGGCCATTAGAATCTTGACCGTTGACCCATAGAAGGGGTATAATGTAGAGCGACCGGAGGACAGTTACTGCCCCCGAGATTGATCAATTACTAAGTAACCAAACCCCACAAGCCTTCAGCTGTTTAACCACCCCGAGAGTGAGCTCAAGCCGCCCGTCAACTGCTGAGGCCTCACCTCCCAGTTTACCCAACCAACCTCTTTGAGTCACCCCACAAGACAGTCGGAACACTACATCCAATTGTCAGCCTACTATTAGACCTATGGGTGGCCTTGAGTGTGACGAGTGACAACTGACACCAAGCGCCCAGCTGCAGATACACCCGAGCACCAGCAAGAGGTCAACCCTACCGCCTGCAGCCCTAGAAGGGGGCACAGCCCTGCGGCAAAGGCTTGCAGCCACCAGTTGATTGAGAGTAAGGCCCAAACAAGGTAAGCCAGCACCGGCACTTACCCCAGCCACCCAGAGGGCTCTCAGTGCAACACACCTGCTTTTGTACCCAGCGGACAGCCTACCCATCCAACCCTGTACAAGGGACCAGTGCCTCTGACCTGACACCTAGTAAAATCCTTGCTCGCGTGTGACGCATGTCACCTTAACCCAGATGTCGCACATCAACATCATCTGCCCAACTCTACTTTCACTTTCTTATACTATGAATTGAAATAGATGTTAAATATTGCTATCACTGAGAATAACAAGAATAATAGTGGAGATTGATAGTTTAATGTTGTAAATAATAGCTGTGTGAACAAATTAAAAATCAGATTTAGTTATTTTATTTTTATTAAGACCTCCATCCCTCACAAACTTGGATACGCCCCTCCAGCATGTTGTAACAATATGGTATCATTACAAGCTTCGTGCTGACGTATCAAACCACATTGTGAAAGCGATTGCATTTGGTATTTGAGGTCAGTGTCTACTCTGGTAAATACAGTGCATTGGTTGGGGTACTTAGAGACACACCACCACAATTTCCAAGAATAACAAAGAAATACACAGGGTTAATAAAATCATGCTTGTAACCTGAATCACTTTATTAAAGCCACAAAGTGTGTTCAAACTGCTAACCTGGCAACAAAAATTGCTACGTACAAATGACGCAACTACTGTTCTCTAACCTGCCCTTATGAGGCACTTTTAACTGCAGGGGAAATCACCATAACATTCTTAAGTCTACAGTATCCAGCCTGCCGCATATTTAACACAATATCATAATTTTCACAACCAACTATTCTCAAACATACTGCTTTAGAGACTGTGGTGTCTTTAGAAAACACTTTAGAGAACATTTTGATTAAATTACTTTACAAAAAGACTCCAAACTGTTTGGCCTTGACAAATATGGCAGATAAAAATGGCTTCCTTAGACTACCATGGAACATACAACCTCTTTGCTGCATATAACAACAGAATTTCAAAGATATGGTAACAAACCAGCCAACAGTGCCAACAACTTCTTGCAAAAAAATTTAATTTTAATATTGAAAAAAAAAAAAATTTCAATTATAAAAATCTTTAACAATGCTCAACAATATTATTTGTGCAACAATTAACTTTGACTAGCTCATAAATCAACAACTTTAAAATTAAGAATAACAAAGAATCTACACAAACACTAAACAACAGTATGTGTGAGTAAAGGTGTAGCACCATTTCCTGTTGTTATTTAGTGCTTGGACTCCAAATTACTCGTTAGAAAAAGTTGTATAAAAAAACAAAGTGAGAAAACATGAAAACAGCAAAACATATCCTTCTATACATCACATGCACAGCTACAAACAACACTGTAACTCATCTTTACAAATGATCTTCGAGACACTCCATTCAGCTTATATTATTTCCTGCAACATATTAAAATATTTTCTTTGATTCCACAATCACTAATTATGCAAGTAAACATGGGCATTTTCAACACACAACACATCAACAACTTAAAAATATTTAAAGCTAATTTACAGTTGCTTGTGAACTGCATATCTCTCTAAGTGCAATCTTCAAGCATATTATATTTATCTAAGTTCGACTACACTTAAAATATATGACTAGGTTCAAAATATTTTAACAGAAAAAAATTCACTGATATATGCATATACTGGGATGGTTACTGCTTATGAGAAGTTCACCAATCAAAAGATATGAAGTTGCAGGAAATACATGCAAACCGAAGTTATGTATAACTTTAACAGAGGAAATTACATTCCTAGTGATGACAGAGAGCTGATTTGTGGGAAAAGGGAAAAAAGAAAGAAAAAGAAACTGCAATGTACATATTACCACACCTCTCATGTCACTTAGTATGCAACATAGCTGAACATGGAATGTCTCCCAAATGGACCAAAGATGCATTTGCTACTCTTTGTGAAGACTAAACACACACACTTCCTTATATCAACATAAAAAATCATCCACAAAAAGAAACATAAAAATGTATATTAGTAACGTAATTTGTAAATTTTGGTAATGCATGTTGAAACATACATCTTTCTACAAAACTGAAAACTACTGACTGAAATGTCTATCGGCAATATCCACACTGCTCAGAAGGAAAGGCTTCTACAAGCCTGAATGAGTGCTGCACACAATGTCTCCATGCCATCTACGGCATGGATTACAAACAGATGTAGTGGTGTGCCAACGTCACTTCCAGCTTGGTTCCTCGCGACGAGTCTACTAAATTCCACACAATTCCACAAAAAAACACACATACATTAGAATCAACAAGCCTTTACATAAGGATAATTACTGCAAATTCAAACATACAAAGAAATTATAACCTATTCATAAACTATGCATTCGTCTCATTATATAATTTTTTTGACAACACAAGCTTTTCATCGAAGTAACAAATCCCAACTTTCAGTGGTTTTCTTACCATCATATTTATGCACATTATTATTCAATATTTTTGTTAATCATACATGCAGGCACTGACAAGTGATTGGGCAGAAGGCAAGTGTATTTGCAGATGGGAAGGAAGAGGAATGGTTGCCGACCTGGAAGGGCAGGAGAAACAAAATGAGCAGCTGCCATTTGGAGTACTACATCAGTTTTCACTACCTCTGCAAGGAGGAGATTTTACTTGATACGAGCTCTATGAGTCAGCTTCAAACCTTGCAAGTGTCCAAAAGTAAGATGTCCACATAAACTTAAGAGTTCCAAAAGAATCTTTTGCACATGGTGCCAGCCTCTACCACTAAATACACACCCTTTGTGATTCTCACAAAGCAGTTGAGTAGTGCACAATTACTTTTGCATCACGCTGGCACAATATGCAAACACTTAAAATTATTTTCTGGTGCTTTCCACACATTGTAGTATGGCAATTGGAATTTACTAAAACCTCTGATTAAACTGAAAATGGCAAATCCTGGAAAAGTTAAAATTGTACAGGGGTAATTTAAAAAACAGGTCAATTGCATGCATAAAATTACATAACATATAAACTACCACAATGAGAATTATTTGTGTGTGTGTGTGTGTGTGTGTTCATACAAACATGTGCATGCTATTATGTGGAATATACTATAAACTGGATCAGTATAAATTGGCTTGAACAAGGTAAAAAACATCCAAGATAACTACAGCATCAAGTTGATATAGTTTGTGTTAATTTCTCAAACAATCCTTTGGGCGAAACTGAAATAAAATTAACATGTATCACAACACAATTAACCTATCTACTGTACATTAATGCTTATATGTGCTTACAGTTCTTGTAGGACCTTATCACCTGCATATATCTGTTTTAAATTATAGAAAGCGTAAAACATCTCAAGACGAACTACTTACATTTCAAATTAACAGTCGCAATACAACTTATTTATGTAGTACAGCCAGAAAGTAAGAACCATTTATAAACACTAGCGGCACAGTCCATCAACAGACTCCTCCTCTAGTCATTAGCTAACAACGCATTCATCTCTTATTGTTTACCTGGAGGCATTACAGGTACTTGTTTCAAATGAATAAACCAATAAAAAATCCTCTAATGTGAGGCATATCTGGAACAGTGAAAATACACCAAATGGAGGAAATGTGAGAAACATGAGTGGACTGATTAAAGAAGGGACAACAAAAGGAAGTATGAAGCGTCCTTTATTGCCAAATGCTCAAACATTCATCAACAAGAGGACGTAAACTTAGTAAGACAAGTAGTTCAGTTTACAAGCTCAGCAACAAAATTTTCCCATCATCTTCTAATGCAACAGAAGCATCGCACTGCACTGCAGAAATAGAAACAGGGTTATAGAACAGTGCACAATCTAACTGGTTCTCTTCTTCTTAAATTCAAGCATCAAAGACTAACAATCAATCCAGAGATGAACTCTAATGTGTTCAACATAATGAGGATAATGATTCAAAACAAAAGGCAAAACACTCCAGAAGTTTTGGAAATCATTTTTTGAAAGATAACATGCTGAGATTCCCAGTATGCATTCGTAACACTAAGTGACAATTTTTATTTCCTATTTGAAATTTCAGTTTGCATGCCTATCACCAATATGACTGAAAAACAATTATTGGGGAGCAGTAGACAAACTAGAACATTGTCTTATGAGTTGTTAATATTTTTTTGGACACCTACTCATGCATTACTTTTATTTTACACTCTAGTACTGATATACAGTACTCTTATTTTGCAAGACTCTTCTCCAACAGTATAGAGATAATTTGCTACATGAAGTTCACATATAACTTCACAATTTAATTCACTTTCAGCTGTTGCAAGACCTAAACGACTGAATAGCATTGTTTAAAAAAAAAATTGGTACGGAATCAAAAAGTTTGTTCAGTATTACAGACACACACTAAACACAGAGATGCTCGTAAAAGAAAATGTGTACTCAACCAAACTTCTGGCATGTCCACTTCAGCAGATACTAAACATTCATACTGCTATAGCCAAGACTGCACTTCTCTAAAATATTTTAAGTCTAAATCAATCAAATGACAAGTGAAAAATTAGGCAGAAAAAATGTCTAACAAAGAGATTCAAAAATTCTTTCCTTAAAGGTCGAAGGTGATTATTCTTTTAACCGAGTCCCTTAAGAAAATATTACAGCATATAATAATTTTCTCTAGTATTTATATTAATTTTGTTGGTCCTTACTTTCTGCATACCTCACAGATGTTAATTTTCTGATCACTTCACAGGTGCTGTGGAAAACTAATAAATAAATAATTTTCTACTAAAACTACATAATTAAATTATCTATTGTCACTACACTTTTCATGCAAACACATGATGCCTAATCTCTGCATGCTGAAACGTCCCACACAAACAAAATTAATACCTACTGGTACTGTATTATGATCACACAAAATGCTTCCAAAATAACTTTAACACTGCTTCAAAAATGCACCATAATTTCCACAACTGAATAACCTTTTGTACTGTACATGCTTTGGGAACCAAACTGGAAACATTGTAAATAATATTTCGCTGGACTGCACATCACTAGAAAGACTTCCACTAAACAGCGCAAATGTCAATGGCACACGCAGGCCATTCAGCTCGACTTTGCTGTCGCGGTCGACGATGCACTATCCGACTTTTCTTCCGACGGCGTGGGTGAGCTGTCTTTTAGCTGCCTCTTTTCTATCTCTGCCTTAAATGTTTCAATGTCTTGTTGGCTGAAATAAAAAAAACATATTACTCACAAGCAAAGGTACACATGATGTAACATACAGCCTACACATACACAGTTGAGCAGAGATAAGGAAAAGAATAGTTTATATGCTAAAGTGGAGTGGAGAGTTCTGGGCAGCTCGTAACGAGGTTTTGATAGCTGATGAGGGTGAAACTAAGTGGATGTGGAACAGCACCGGAATGCAAAGGATGGGGGAAACGGGAGTGACCCCGCTGGAAATCGAACCAGATTTATTTAGGCGAGAGGTGAGCGCTCTAGTTGCTACACCAACTGTGGCCCCTACATATATAAAAGCCTTACTTTCAAGAAAAGTTTACTACACATACACCAGAAAAATACAACAACATAAAACATAAAAATACGTCACATACACAAGTTTTGCCGTCACCTCAGAACAAACACACTAATAGCAAAGTGTGGCATGGCGGTAACAGCAATGCAAATGTGAAAATTTTCTAAACAACTTTCCAAATCAGCAATGTGGAATGACAAGAGTTCTCACCACCACAATTATTCACACACATTGGTCGCTCTACTTTTTATAATATAAAAAACGAACAACCAAGAAAGAAAACTTACACTGGAGATCAGGTGATGCTCAGAAATTTGTCATCCAGCTAGCAAGCTGCATGGATGTATTACTAGTGTGTGTAAATCTGTAACTTGTAGCTGCCTTAAGATAGGATTGACATCGAAGCGAGGCCAGTGCTCAAAAACATCACAAACGGGGAAGGAAATGAGGCATTTGTTTGCCCCCAATTTCAATAAGGGGCATCAAAGACTTCTCGTGGTTTAACAGTTGATTTTCATACTCTAAGTACATTTGATAAAGTTGGGGGTCAGTAAATAAGTTAGTAAAACTTCTCTATTACAAACTTGAAGGGACCTGAAATGTTGCTTGTTTCTTATGGTGAGTTCTTTGTGGCAAAAGCACTAACACTGGAATTTTGAGCGAGGTGTATAAAACATTTATGACTACACAATTTGTCATTATTGTATTAACTACTTTATTTAAACATAAGGAACATAATTACATGCCAAAACACATTTTTAGTTTAGTTTTTAATAAAATAATTTTTAAATTTTTTGTAATTATCACACTATGAGCCAGTTGCTCATAAACATTCAGTAGTAGGCCTATCTAAAAACGTCTACGCATGTATTTCAGGTTATGTAACAGTTATAAACCACACAAAAATAATTTTTACACCAAACCAATTGCCAAATTTTTTTTACTACAATTTTTGAAGATGATTTATCTTCAACAGAAAATTATTTATTAGCATTAAAAAGCAACATAACCCTTATGGCATCGCAAAATAATACTTCACTCAGCTTTTATCAAATTTCATGGCATACTGAAGTAGTTTAAATAGCACGCTAGAGGTGCTGTAATTTATTCACATTCAAAAACAACATAACCCTTGTGCCGCTCGTAATCAAACGTCACATAGACCATAGATGCCGTACACGAGAAAATTATCTCGGTGCAGTGAAAGAGAAAGATGCTACGTAGATCGCAAACCCGCTGTGCCACAAACACTTTGTGTACCGAGATGCTGTTTTGTGTGACAATTTGCCATGGTTTTATCATTTCCAGTCACATCAACATCTGTAGAATAGCTATGGCATGGCTGCGACACTTTTTTTGGTAAACACGCAATATTTTACAAAATGTTTGGTTATCTTAACGAGGAAAAAATCTGAATTTATGACAGTTCAGAATTGAGTTATAGTGCTCGTTAAGGTGAATATTTTATTAATATGCTAAAAGTCGTAACGTAAAAATTTGTTATAATTTTAAAAAAATCTATTGTATTGCATAGGCTTTTTTCGGGATCAAAACAGTAGTTTGTTATAATGAAATGTTCGTTAACGCGAAGCTCATTAAAGTGGTGCTTAATTGTATAGGGTATTTTGTACTGGTAAAAGTTTTTTTTTGGGTATAATGTGTTGATAGGAAGCAACATTCACTGAAACAATTGTTTTAAAAGCTATACCAGCACAGAGGTCAAATTCGCTTAATGACTTTCGCCTCCCTAACCTTACTGAACTCAGAAAGGTTCCAAAACTCCTCTGCCGGTACTTATTGGAGCTGGCTGTCCTATTCAAGGAACACATTTGGTCCAGCCAGCCCAGAAGACTAATGGGAGAGGAAATGGTAGTGCCCTGAAAAGAAACTCCATACCATGGCAGCATCCACCACACTGTCCATATGGAAACCCTGATTTCAAAAGTTCCCACTCTGCCAAAGCTGGGATCAAACCCCACTGTGGGATGTTAGCGACTAACCCTGACAGAACCAAAGGTCCGCTACAGCATATAAACTTGTACAAAAATGTAACACGTGTAATTTCAATGCTTTCAAAAAAAAGAATACTACATTCAAGAAAAATTTTTACTTTCCCTGCTCCTTCCAAGAACTGAGCCAACGGTAAGAGGCATGCTTATCATCACGAAAAATGTTATTCTTGAACTATTAACAGATTTGAAAGTAACCAACTTAAACTCGGGAACGTAAAGTTTTCGCTATTCTTCAATGGTGGATCAGGCTGTTTTACGAAGCTGTATGGTGATATTAAATTTTACTCACGAGACACTGAAAAGGCACCTATAATAAACTATACATAACGAAAGCAAACACAAAAATAATTTATAACTGTTGGTAAAATATTCCAACACCACTAGAAAGTAGAAACCAGCACATTTACAAGAGAGACAGTTCATGCTCAGTTCTATTAGCTACAAGCCTAAACGCAGTTTCCCTCTGTATGCACGGACTGCAGTACAGCTGAAAATGGAAAGCTAGGCATGGTATGGTGACTGGCAAGACAGAACACAGTATTGATTGGGTAAGGTGCACGTGCAGCTCTATTTGTTGCCATAGGTAGGGCAAGCCAGTCATCTTCCCCTCATCCCCACCTTGGCAAGGTCGGGAGCCAGGACATGGCTTGTTCAAAGCGACGGCAAAGCAAAGTGTACCACGTTAACTGCGTTAGCATATCTACCTTTCACCACCCTTATGTCGAGTGTCTATAAAGACTGTGAAGGACCAGGTAATGGACCCGTGATAATGAGCTAACATTTAAATACCAGATCAACTGATTTTCTTGCAAGATGCCAATAAAATTTTAACTCGCGCTTGCTAAAAGTTGCTCAATGCTCTGTGTTTAGGCTCTTTTTTTTTCGACATGGAGAGGTATTTTAGTTTTAGAAAAGATTACAAACACAGATGCAATTCAATTAAACTAAGCCAAATTTGATCTTACAAGTGTGTAGATCTTACAAATATTCACTGGAACTATTTGACTGTAATAACCAAATGTGATGTGTAATTTTGCTGCTAAAGAGATGCAAAAACCGGCATAATTTTAATACAATTTTTGCTTATAGGGTGCAGGGTGGGTCAAAGAGAAGCAATACTTATCATGTCACATCATCCACCCTTCCTCCTATGTCGCGGGAACCATGTAATGCAACTTTAATAAGAAGTTATTTTTTGTTAATAATAAGTAATCGTTTTGTAAATAAATCCTCTGAATTTCCCGCAAAAACCCATTGAAAATGGAATGTGAACTTGTTAAAAGCTGCACGACGTACAATGTTTACATCATTTTTGTCGACAAGGTAAGTATTGTATAAGTGTCTGGGATACCATTTTGTTAGGAAAATATCTGCCTATTAAAATGAATTAATGTTTCGTAACATAGCATTTGTTTTTTTGTAAAGAAGCCATTCAAAATCGACTTTGCAATCGTAAAAAGTTGTGTGGCGTGCTGTGTTAAGACTTAATTTTGGTGAAATGGTGAGGTCCTATATGCTTTTTAAGGGTATCATTTTTGTTGAAAAATGTCTATCTATTAAAAAAAATTATTAAATCTTAAAAAACCAATGAGGTTTTTCTTGCACTAGAGATGACTGAAAATGAACTAAATGCGAATAATGCAGTTTTTGTGTTTTGGGGGGTTAAAACAAAGTTTAAACAATAGAGTGTACGAGCCCATTCCCGAGTAACTTCAGAACTCATATGAGATTTGACTGTATTTGATTACTATAAAGTGTAATTTTGCCACGAGACATCCAAAAGTGGCATAACTACTACTTAAGCGGAATTTCTGAGAATGAGGGAGGGTGGTTACTTGTTAATTGATGTAAATTTTTTATTTTATGTACATTATGGATAAGTTTACTATGTTCTATGCATGTGCAATAAATTTTACGTTGTGTGAAAATGATTTTTTACACATTCTTTTACCTTAATTTCAATATATTTCCGTTATCCGGATTTTCGATTATCCAAATTACCCCTAGTCCTTATTAGTCTGGATAACCAACTTTATACTGTACTTGAATTTGTTTATTTCATAACAGAAAAGTGAATAAGTAACCAAATTGAGGGGACTAAATTATAGCAGGGTTATTATAAAGGAGATCTTTGAAAAGAGTAAATTTTTTTTATTGAAATAAAAGCAAATGTTTTTCAAATAAGTGTATAGGAACTGGCAACAAGTTGAGATCCAAGACTTGTTTACTTTATATGTTTAAGCAAATCTTTTGAACAGGCAAGGCTTTGGGTGAGGGGTGTGTTGCACGTGTATGAGAGAGAAATAGAAGGAA
>NQII01000173.1:662538-675964 GCA_002778355.1 Clitarchus hookeri | reverse complement strand
GCTGCAGGATGACAGCTTGCTTTTTTTTGCTCGAGGGTTCGACGGCAGCTGCTCTGCTTGTTGACTGCACAAGACGTATCATATGGCGAGCACAAAGACAGTCTTTAATTACGGATTAAAGAAAAGGTTTTTTACCCCAATTTTGTTATACTGGCAGACATATTGCCTTTAAAATTAATCTTTGTAAGTGTTGTAACAAACAAAAACTGTGGACTGTAAACGAAAAAAAAAATGTAACAATGCGAACAACAAAAACACTGATCAGCAGTGAGACTGCCAGATAGCACTACTAACCGCCTTGATGATCCACAAACAACTGATTGGCTTACTGCTGCCAGCCCAGGGTTGCCAACTCTTGACATGCTGCACTGGACCAAGTGCTGCCAACTGTGAATAATCCACAGTGACGGCAGGGCATAAAGTTCAAATTAAATATGTTCAGCAAACATGAGAGCAACTGATACACCAAAATGTTGAATACACAAGAAAATACTGTAATTACATATTTACAAGTCTAAACATTCCATCCACTTTGAAATGTCTCATTTCAACACACCGGTAACGGACAAAGCTTGACAACAGGGCGCTTGAGTTGACCAGTGGATCATAAAAGAAACCCAGGAGAAATTCATTAAAATGTACAGTTACATGCATGCACACAGCACACAAGCAAGGTTGTTGACTCGTCAACTTTTACACTTCAAAGCATGGTGCCTGCCTCTGCTGGTGCAATTCTCTTTGCTGTACTGTACATGTCTGCCAAGATATGCATGCATAGTGCAGTACATTCTACACCCTGACCTGTGGCAGCTGTGCCAGCCAATGTTAAAACGGATGCATCCCTTAAGAATCAAAGAAATAACAACTACTCCGCCTTGTACCCTCCTTTTTCTTCCTTGCCTGTTCCACCCATCTTGTTCCTGTTCCTTTTCGTACACTGAAATGTTACAAGCCAATTGGAAATTACATTTTAATCACATGTTTACAAATTAAAATAATTTAACTTTTAATTAATGGATTTTTTATTTTTCTGTGATAATGTTTCAAAGCATAATCTGCTACTGATGCAACATTTTATTTGAGATTGTAACAGCATTGCATTTTTTCTTGTAATACTATTTTAGCAACTGTTAGGTATATGCACTGATGAATGACAGTTTTGAAGAGAAGATTTCTACAGTTTAAAATACAATCAGTTCTTGAAATGAACATTTGTTTAATGGGCACTATTATCAGAAATATATAAAAGGACAGGAATTCAAGTACTCGCAGTGTAGTACTTGTCAACAGGCACACACACACATTTTACATGCAGTTGCGCGATCGCGACATTTTGCTGGCTAGACCAGCTTTATCAGGTGGCGAGCTGCACGACACTGCAGTATGGCGGAAGGGTACTATTGGTAGTAAACCTAACGGCCAGGTAGCAAACTAGGGTGGGGTAGGGTGGGAAAATTTGGAGGTATAGCTAATGAGTGTGGTTTGGAGCTGTGATTATCTTATGTTGAGGCATGCATGGCGGATGCCTGGATTTTGTTATAAATTGGTGAACTAATTTCCACAGTCTGAGTTCTAAGCTATTGCTTGAAGGTGGTAGGGTTCTCCTCACAACTCTGGTACTGTAGCAGGAATCAAAATATTTGTTGTATGATGCTGCAGGTGCTGCAACTGGTTTGTCTTGTAGGGTATTGATGTGACAGACTATGACTTGTTTGGTGTCTGCTCTGTGGCCATTCATTCTCTGTCTGAGTGTGTTGGTGGTGAGGCCAATGTATTCTGCATTTCAGTGTTGGCGCTGTAGCTGATAAATCAGATTTCCTGTTGCACTTGGATTGGGTATGTACGGCTAATGAGTCTACTATTGAAAGAAGTTGAGGGTTGGTGGATGGTACAGGAGCCACAGCATGAGTTATTACATGGGTGGGATCCTTTTTGTAGTTCCTGAAAATTTGTCCATACAAACCAAGTGTCCATGCAAACAGGTTGCCATATGAATGAGGTATTAGTGTAATACTCTACCCTTGTGCTATATTATGAGTCTAAATAATGCATTCCAGCAGGGTGCATTTAAAAAGCATAATATACATAACAGTGTGTCCAAAATTACATTTATCAATCTCCAATTTTGTTGCAACCACATTCTTTAGCACAAAACATATGCAGTGATCCTGCCATTACCTGATCTGTACAAAGAGGATGCCGTTGATGACATTCAGCATGTCGAGGACGCTACCCATGGACGGGGGCTGTATCTGAATCGGCGGGAGGCTGGCCCCAGGCTTGCCTGTGTAGATTTCATTCATCTTCTTCTGCAGCACTACTGCCTGCGAGGTGAGGTGCCGCAGGCAGTCCGACGACTCCCGCGTCTTCTCGTGGTTCTCCCCCAGCTAAGGCCCCACACGTGAAAACATCATAGCATCATAAAGTTTGTAAAAAATTTATCACATGCAATAAAATCTCTTATCTAACATCATCATTACATTTACCTATAGACTTTCTTGCTCATAGTCAACTCCTTACTGAAAAGCAAGGTGGTACACTTGAGTGTGTTGTTGATTAGATAGTAAAGCCATTTCAGACTAAAGTACAGCATAGTCATTACAGCAGAACCCTGTTATCACATTTTTCAAGGGGTCAGTAAAATAAAATGTTATAAGCAGGAAGCAGTATTACACCTGCAGACACACATCAAGCTAAACAAAATTCAAATGTACGTAATAACTTTTGTACACAAATAGTTAATCAAATTGAACATCTTCGTCTGAATCATTTGATGTAAAAATATCAGTGGTATGAATTCCATGGACGATAGCATTATCAATTAATGCACAATGACATGCATTCTGGATGCTTGCGCACTCCTGTACTCTGGGTTATCTTAGTAATTTTCAGGACCATCACATCTAAAATTCTTAATATTTCAAGTCTTAACTGTTTTCTATATTAGTTTGTAGGCTACTGCAAGGAATTGAACAAATACTAATGTTATAAGCAGGAAATGAAAATATGATCACTGTTATATGCGGGAATGTTAAAACAGAGTTTCTACCGTATATAACATTGCTGTGAGAAAGCTCTGAACATTAAGTGAACCATATCTCAAATTTAACTTCCTGAATGGAAATGATCTGGCTTCATAGAAGGTCTTTGTGGGGAAATATGACTGTAGATCACAGAACCGATATCCATGCCAGTGTCATGCCAATATCATTCCCAGTTCCATACACCATCTGGCCACTTGCTGTTGCTTGACTCACGCAAGCCGGTTGACTCACACAAGCCGGGTGGCTATCAACAACGCTTGTTCCTTTGATACACAATATTTTACTGTTCTGGCAAGTGAAAATCAACACTATTACAGTGGATTCCCTATACACCGAAAAACTGAATCTTCCAAAAATTTTCAGTGGTCCTTACAAAATTCTTATATAAAAAATATGAAAATGATCTGCTATTATTCCTTATTTAATATCACACACTGCGCAAGGTGTGCAGAGTGCTCTCCTCATGACTATCAATATTAGTTCACCACTCCACCGATGTTTGGTCTCTATTCCCCTGCTGCTCCTTTCTCCTTCCCTGCTCTTTGGATCCCCCACCTTTCCATGCAGGCGCGGTAGATAGCTTACGCCCTATTGACTAGTGATGTTAAGATGGTGCTCGGCCTTCTGCCGGGCTCTTAGTTCTGTCTATTGAACTTTGCTCCTGTCCGCCTCGATGGTTGGACGTTGTCAACTTGGGTCATCGCAACATATGTCAGCTCTGTGCCAGTCATAATGTTAACTTAAATTTTCTACGATGGCCGTAGGGAAATTCGCAGGTGGAATGCAGGTTCAATGTTTTAATGTATTTATTGAGTGGTATTATGTTGGGCTAGTTCATGGTGAATAGGGTTGCACACTTTTCGTTTGCATTCTAAATTTGGTTTTGGTAGCCCAGTCGAAATTCGGTTTGGTATAATCTTGCACGGTAAATGTGTGTGGATCCCAGTAGAGTAATATGTGTATTTATTATAGATTTCTGCTTATATAGTTTGGGTTTCTGCTTATATTGTTTGGGTTTATTTAAAATGAGCCTCTTTGATTTTCTATTAATGTTTTAACACGTTTGTATATTTTTACATCTACGAGGCTTTGATATACTCAATGAGTGCCCTCATGGATTTTGACTATATATTTTAAGGTAATATTTAAATTCATTTTGGGCTTTGGATGAGATGCAATATTACTATTTTGGTCGCAGTTTGTACTTGTATACCAAAGCTGTTAATACTATTTGTATTTTATAAGGTATATTTTAAATGTATTTTAAATTGAAATGTTTTCCATTCAGTATTATTCTATGTGAAACGACTCAGACCTCATTTGAATATTTTTGATGCAAGCTGAATTCATTGTAACTTTATTCCTAGTCGATTAAATAGTTTAAAACGATTTTGTATTTGTTCATGACTGCGTTGAAACCCTACAACGGTACAACAAATTTTTTCATTATGTTACTAAAGATTTTGTGCAACAATCATTTTTAAACTGTTTGTGTATGAAAACATTTAATAACTGGGTGTGAAATATATTAAGCATGGTGCTCTCCTCTCCAGTTCAGCCGATGTTTGGGAGTCAGGCAGTCAGACACAATCTTATTTCCTCCCTGTACACGGCTAACAAGAGAGGAAGCAATTACCAAGCAACTAGCGTGGAGTCCTCGAATCTGCCCCCCCCCCCCTTTTCCAGCCTGTGAGAGGAAATGTGAGGCTGAGAGCCTCAAAAAGGGTCCCATTTGCATTTGTATAGTGTGTGAATTCTGAACTAAAACGAGGGTAAATGCTTTGAAGGAATTTGAAGGAAGGAATGAAGAAACACTGTGGTCGTCCTCGACTGCCTTCGGCAGCAACTTGCCACAGCACGAACCACTTCGACTCATCCCCTCTTGCTTTGTGGAAGGGTGTGGCTGACAAGAGATTACCTTCCGACAGAATTTGTTGGGGAGAACTGGCAGAGGGCGCATATTGTGGAACGGCTGAGAACATCTAATGGAAAACATGTTATATTCTTTATTTGGGTGAGTTGCGGTGAAATGTTTTTAAATGTATCATTTACAGTAAAATAAATTTTTAAAAATTCCCATTTTTTGTGTGTTTATAAGTTAAACTTGATTCACACAGACAATATGCAGCTTCCATTATACACAACATTAAGTTTAGTAAGATTAGTAGTTATATTTTATTGACGTATATGTTAGTTCTTCATTTATTGAAATCCTGGATGTATGGAAATTTTTTTGGCAATCTACTGAAAAACACTAGATAGAGAATCCACTGTATATTTGATTGAGTATAATTATCTTCTTTTTCATCTTTATCATGATTTGGCGTTAAAAATAAGGCTATAGCAAATGTACTGCAATATACAAGAAGTTGCCAAGATAACCAATGAGCCAACTGTCCTCTACATGAAGTTTTTAAAAAATGGAAGGTGGGTCTGGACGTCTTGTTGATAGCGATATCATTAGAGATGCAACCAGAAACAAATGCAATACTAGTGTGCCTTACCTGGGACTCTAAATGCACCATACCGTAAGTTGGCTTGCAGCTAACTACATTACACAAGTAGGATTCAGAGTATCAACTTCAGCAGTAATCAGTCTAAAGTTTTGGTAGACTGGGTTTGGAAGCTACAAATATCTACTGGGGCATAATTTTGAAAATTAGTATGTGAATCATTTAAATCATATAAGTTTATATGGCCTATGGTAGGATTACTTGTGTGCAGAATTGGGTGGAAATAGGTCGACAGGTTGACATATGGCACAAAAGCTTTAGTTTCTAATTCAGCGCTATCATACAAAAAGGCCTAAAAATAGGCCCTGTATACGCATATCTGATGCATCTAATAGATAATGTTAATATAAAAAGTTTGGTTGAAATTTGTCAAATTATTTAAAAGATATGATGAAATCCTCTAAATAATTTATATTACACCATTTTGAAGGAAAAAAAAGTCTGACCCACTTAAATTACATAAACTTACATGGTCCACTGTAGTACTACTAGTGCACAAAATTTGGTGGGAATTCGATGATTGGTTCCCAAGATATGGCATAAATGTTGCATTTTATCACCTGGCACTATCTTGCACAAAGTTGGAAAAAGATGATCTCTATAAGCATACCTGATGCTTCCAAGGACTACACTTAGCATACAAAGTTTAACTGAAAGCAGTTGACGTGAACTGTTCCGCATCACGTGACTGTCCCGCACGCATTCATTGCCCCACTAGACAACTTTCAATGCTGTCTTTTATTTGGGCCGACAAGGGTGCCACTGGCCTAGAACAGTGTTGTCATTTTTAATTGAAAGCATTTTTAACGGTATGTTTTGTGTTATATTCCCTTTCTTCTTATCTGGCAGACCTAATGATTTAACATGGAAATTTTCAAACATTCAGAACGTGATTTCAGTGCTCTTGTTTATGTCTCATGTTCTTGTATCAGCGTTTGTTTATGTCCATGATAATCTTGGTTACTATTTTATTTTGATGTGTAAATGTTGAGGGTCCTTGCATTGTTTGGTAATGGCACAATGCTAAGATAATAATTATTGTCTCAAAAGCACGTGCAAGCCATCCACCCTTTAGCTGGCTCGCCGCCATGATGTCAGTGCAACTTCCGTACTAGCAGGGGATGGACGTGTTTGTCGCGACCTCCGGGGCACTCATTTTTTGATAGCTCGCCAGTCATAAATGCACGAGACATTAATTGTATTGTTAACTCAGCATCTGTACTGTAGCTTGTGGGAGTCAGTAAATCACCTTGAAACGTAATGTTACATGTTATTATTTTGTGTGTCATCTGGTTCAGTGCTAAAGGAAACTAAGAATCAGTGTGCTGACTGGCATAACCTAGCTAGAGGCATATCAGTGCAGTTCAATATGCACCTAGACGTAGGGCTGATAGGCAAGGTGAATGTGTCTACATTGGGTTGGAGAGTGGTTCCTTCCCCCCCTCCTACTTCAATCAGTAACACGCCGCCAAGAGGAGACTGGCCACTTTTGGCGGTCGACCACGTCCCTTTTCATCTTCTGCTCTATAAGCTGACACCCTGGGTAATAATCGTAATCCAATCCAAACCAATATTGTCCTCTCTTCTCCGGCTGCTGCGTCACAGTTAAATGGATTAATAGATATGACAAACATATCCAAACAATTTATATGACTGCAATACTGTAAATAAGGCCAGACACACTTAAAACATGACCTACTGTAGCACTACATATGTGCAAAGTTTGGTGAGAATCGGTTGGTTGGTCCCGGATGCATGACATCAAAACTCCAGTTTCTCATGTGGTGCTGCAGTGGACTCCCAATCTACTGTTTCACCTCAACTCATTGAAATAAAAAATATAACATCCCAAAATACCGTATATAATTAAGTGTAACCCAACACCAAATGCAAGTCTACCTAAAACTTTCAAACCATCTAAAAATACAAATAATATGAGACAGAATGCGAGTCAAATTTTTAATGTCCCGCATGCAGTCGATCAGCTGAAAGCGCATGGAGAGATTATCAAATGGGCAGTGTGTTCAAGGCGTGGCAGGCAGACTGAGAAGAGGAAGGGGTGGAAGGATTACCCCTTCATGCTGCTACATATTGGCGATACCTTGTGCACATTGCAAATGTCTGTCTTTTAAAGTACCTAATTACATTTCACTGCAAAAAAAAAATAGTACTTTATAGACAGAGATGAATAAATAAGGTCATTAAAATTTATTTCTTCACAGTCCTTATAATTTAAAACCACGTCCTCTGATTTTCCCACATACACACCTGTTGCGAGTGACGCTGCACTCGGGCTCGGTGCTTATTCATTATTGGACAACAAAAGACTCTGAATAGGCCCTTACAGGATACGTTTTTTTCAAAAGACGAGTGTCTACAGAATAAATTAGATTTCCCCACAGGAAGTTACTGAAAATGAACTTTAAGCTTGGTAATACAAGTCGCTTGATGTTCACATAATTTTTGGCGACAATGAGCAGTCAAGTATATGCTTCTGGGCTAATCATTTTATTCGCGAAGATGCTGTCCAGAGTTAAAATAATATTTCATTTTAAAATCATGTTGATTTTATGACAGATACAATTTAACACCAACATTACAGGGAGAAAAAAAAACAACCAGAATTACAAAATAAAACACCTTTGTGAATAATAATTCCTTGATAAAATGTATTGAGTTACATTTCAGGCGAAACCATTTGCTTTGAAATACTAGTGATAATAAGTGTGATTAGTTTGAGCAACGGATAATCTTGGTAAAATTTATGTGATCGCCAGGTGCACTTGACATGTTATACGGCCAGGTGTGTAAAGGGCAGTGGCAGAGAGAGGGCACACTTTTATTTGCTAGACAACAGATTCCCTTCTTGAAGGCATGTGATGGAGGAAAAAAAGGTGTGCAACTGAGAGACAAAAAAAGGGGGAGAGGGAAGAGAGAGAGAGAGAGAGAGAGAGAGAGAGAGAGAGAGAGGATGCCATGCTGGTTGATAGGTAATCGCTCCCCTCTCGACAGGTGTGTAAGGGGTAGTAGTAAACCAGACTCGCACCGTGTCGCAGAGCAGTGATAACCGGTGGCGCGCGTGACACATTTCACCTCAATTACTAGACATTTGCATAACCACCAGCTTAAAAACTATCGTTGCTGGAAATCTTAAGAGACGGGACCGAAATATATTTTGATCGACACAATATCAGATAAATGATACAAGCCATAGCTTTATCATTATTTATATAGGAGTTTTTCCGGGACCACTGAAAATTAACTATGGATATGGTTTATTAGTACATGCGTTTTCGGTATGAGAGTCCGCTGTATTTTCAGTACTGTAATGGCACATTCTATGTTTGTCACAGACACTGCTACATATTAAAGTTGGTTGAAATTATGTGGGACATATAGCTTACTAACCTAAAATATTTACATCTGTGTTATTATGAAAATATGTGACTACCTACTTAAATCATATAAATTTATATGGACTAAAAGTATAACTTGTAGCCTGAATTTGGTGGGTATCAGTTAATTGTTTCCCGAAATAAGACACAAAAGCTTAACCATGCTGGTAGTACTATCTCCCAAAACGGCTGATAAATGAGTTTATATAGTAGTTTATTTGAAGCTGGCATTGATATTACCAGTATACAAAGTTATGTTGGAATTAGTTACATGGTTTAATAGATATAACACAGTTGTCTATAATGTTTATGTGGCCATCATATTGAAAATAATAGTTTGACCATTTAAACATGTAGGTTTACATGATGTACAGTACTATTATTTGAGTGTCAAATTTAGTAGGAATATGTTGATAGTTTTCCGAGATATGACATTAAAACTTTATTTACATGTGGCGCTATCTTATATAATGGTCAACACAAGAGGTTATGTTTTGACACATTTGATGCTCGTTAAAGATAATTTCAGCATAAAAATTTTAGTCAAAACTTGTGAAATGGTATTGTAGATATTGTAAATCAACCCAAAATATCAATATTGCCACTACCTTGAAAATAACTGTCTTATCCATTTAAATTGTATATACGAACATGACCTACTATATGCCAAATATGGCCGGAACCGGTTGTGTAGTTACCAAGATATAAAGTAAAAGCTTAATTTTTCATGTTCCACTACCTTCCAAAATGGGAGAGAGAATTTTCTGTTTCTACATTCAATGCTTACATCATGCACTGTCAATGTACCAAATTTGGTTTAAATTGGTTAAATGCTTCCCGATATAAAATGTAAAATATTAATTTTTCAACTGCATTAGTTTTCGAAATGGTTTCTAAATTAAATGTTTACGTCATATTCTTTCAGTGTGCCAAATTTGGTTTGAATTGCNATAGGGGTTTCATGGTAATTTGTTTTGTGACAATAATGAATTTTCTTTTGAGTAGACTGTCTTTTGACATAGGTTAGTTTCCCAAACAAATGAGAAAGCCTTATGGTAGCTGGTATGAATGAACAGCATTTTCCCACAGCTCTATGAATACTGTACAAGGTGGCAAATCCATTTGGACAACAAGAAGTATGAACAATACCATGTATGTAGTGGGTTTAGTCCCAAGGTGAAAGTGCATTTATCTTATTGTGAACATAGGTGTGATTCTTCAATGTGAGAAATGCAGGTTGCTATAGTATTCCACCTAACTCAGACGCATACACTTATGCAACAAGCTACAACATGTGATTAGAGCATTATGGCCTGTCAATAAAGAACAGTTTCCACTCTTCCCACAACACTGGCATGCCAGAACAAGACATACCTTGCCTAGACTACACTGCTGCTGGTATCATTTAGTAATTTTAACTATCCTTAATTGGACATTTTACAAATGTGACATGTAAACCCTGTCAGTGTCTCATACATAATACAGTGGCAATATTTGGAATCACTCAACTCTGCTTTATGCTTTTGATCCAGTCTCATGTGAATAAATGTGATCTCTGAGAAGTATACTGTTTCTTACATCAAACTTTTTTTCATCAGTGTCTATGCCACAATTACTTTACTCCTTTGGGCTTGTGTAAAAGCTGAATTGAGATCATACTGCAATTCAAATATCCCAATAAACTTATTTATTTTATTGCTTAAACAATGCAAATTTTGTACTAAAATTTTCTTTGAAAATCATGGGTGGGATAATTATGGAAAAAAGTGGTTAACACACTTTTTTATATGAAAAGTAGCTATTTCTAATATAACATTAATTGTATTCCCTATTAGCACTCACATCTATTCCTTGTAAATAGCAATGAATGTCAAATTTATTGATTATGCAAATCTCTCCACAGAGTGAAATATGTGACTATGATGCTACCCATTGTGCTTTCCTCTCCTTCCAATCAGCTGTTCAACACAAGTACGGCCCAACCTTGTTTCCACTCCTTACATGCTTGGCAAGAGGGGAAACTGGTTGTCTAGCATCTAGCATGTTGTCCTTGCATCCTTCCTCTCTCAGCCAGTCGGTGGGAAGTGGATATTTGGTTCTAGTACGTCATGACTGGGCATAATATAAATTCCTCTTTTTACAATGCCTAGCATGGGAGGAAGTTGTTGCCTGACACCTATCACAGCATCCTCACTCTCTCAGTTGATTGTGGGAAGCTGACAGTGTCCATGCCAGATCGTGTTTGCACTTGAATAGTGCCAAAGAAAAGAGAAAATGATTCACTGGACAGTGGTTAAACTACTTTGGTAGTCCTCTGCTACATTTAGCTAGAACTCATCATGGCAAAAACTGCTTTGATGCATCCCCTCCCACTTTCTAGAAGGGGTGCGGCACTATCCTGCTGAATTTTTTGTGCAAGAAGTCTGGCATAGTGTGCATTTTCACATGTTCTGGCATTGCTGGGAGTGACAACCAATGGTGACAATTGTGCAATAAAACACGGCACTAAGCAATAAGAAACTCCAAAGTGTACAAAAGAGGTAGGTACCTGCTGCTTATAGATGGCATAGGTTTCCTTCTCGTTGTTGAGGGCAGAGCGAAAATCACCCATGCAGCTCTGTGTCCTTGCTACCAAGTGATAGCTGACTGCAACCTTAAGGGACTTGGGTCCATAGTAGCGGATGTTGAGGGCCAGTGCTTTTTCCAGGAATCTCAGGGAGAGCTCGTACTCCCCAACTGCATGCAGGATCAGGCTGATGTTGCTCTAGAAAAAAACACAATATTGGCATGCAGTTGTACTTATAAAGTTCACTGCCAAGTACAGATTTTCAATTCTGTGTGAGCTTAAACTGCTTGTAAGAATAACTAGCCTGATACCATTTTTGTGTACATTAGTACCACCAGTAGTTAAGCAAATTAAAAATGAACATGATTTTTTATTGGAACACAAGTATTCAACTAATGTCAATGAACCCCTCTAAAAGAACCTATCAGTGGCTTGGCATCATCACTGCTATGCATGCCATCCTTGTGACCACTAAAATTCACCAAAAATTTATTTTGTAAATTTATCTTTCTTCAAAATGTGTTATACCTTTTCTTATATAATGTGTTGTATAATTATAATTTTTAAAGCACCATAGCACACAACAAAGCTGCCTACCCATACCAATCATTTAAGGTAGAATTTTTTTTTATTAGTGATCTCCCGTTTAATGATTATGAATTGAGAGCGGGAAAAAAATGTCAAATTAAAAGGACCCAGTAAAATGTCAATGTCATGAATACAAAATGTATTACTGTAATTTTATAATTAACAAGTAATATTTAACAGAACTAAAAGAATACATTTTAGAACTCTATTTCTACTAATATTTAAAGATTTCAAAATACATACTTCAAAAGAATTGATTTGATACAAATTATGTATAGAGAAAATGTATTTTCTTGGAATATACCTTCTCATTCATGATTCAATTTTACAAACATACATGTTAGGACAAATAATGTCTTTTCATAAATGTTTTCTCCACAGATTGTATTAACAGGATTACACTGACACCAGAACTTATTATTGTCAGATATTAAGAGCATCAATTGTCTATTTAAAAATTGGATATTGGACTTAACTCTCATTCTCTTCTGCACATTTTTCGTCTGCTACAGTCTGTTGCTTCACAGTTTCTTCACGTATGAATTCATAATCTCTCAGATCAGTCAACAGTATTTCTTCACAATTACAAAACTGCTATAATGGAGTGCCAGCACTGTTTGAGAGCAATGTCCAATTATCATATGATTTATTCTTGTATTTGTTTCTTGTTCACTTTCATCCGACTTAATACTGTTAATACCGACCTTTCAGAAGCAGCTTTCATTTGTTATGCAGATTACTTACCTAGTTCCACTCTGCATGCATCATGTACATCTACTATACATGTAAAGGACATGGATGTTTCAAACACTCTTGAAGCAACTTGGAATTTTTTATTTACCTGTAGCAAATGGCGGGAGCTTCCAACACTAATTGCACATGATAAAATAAAAGATTCATTATTATGTTTTCTGTCATGGCACTTAATTTTTGTAGTGCAGTTTTACTTTGTCAATGGTTATATTAAAAAATAGTCCAGTTCCATCTGCATTATAAGACTTCTCTTTCCTCACACACTAAAGTGACACTTTAAAAATTTAATCTCTTGTTTTTTAAAAATTTTTCACTCACTTATTCACTTTCACCATGACTTTGTTTCAACCTTTTCAAGCACCAACAAGCATCTTAAAAATCTTTCACCCTAAACTTAAGTAAGGGGCAGAATAGCACTGCGGTGTGAATTTCGTGGAGTTCTTGCACCAAAGTAAGTGAAAGTTTTAGGAACTTAACACTCCAATTTTCTGTCTCTGTTGCTCATTACCCCCTACACTCAAAGATGTGTGGTGACTAGACACATCTCTCCTCCTTCGATGTTGGTGA
>NQII01000173.1:613097-662499 GCA_002778355.1 Clitarchus hookeri | reverse complement strand
TCTAGCGATAAGGCCAGCAGGCCACAGGTCCACTTACCTGCACCTGCTTTGCATGAATTCAAGGGCAAGAAAAAACAGAAGAACTATGGGCGACAGAGGCCACTACATGCATGCCACTGAATTGTTGTGGCGACTCGTCTGTCGTGACTACATTGTAAAAATGTTTTCTTTCGCTAGATAATGAAGGCAATTATATGGTACCCTACTTATCTAAACCACTAAAATTAATTTTGGAAAAACTATTACTTTTAGTTGTTTTTATGCCTTAAAATACCCTAATAAATCAGAGAAAAGGACACTTGAAAATGTCTCTTTGGAAAAAAGGCTTTCCTTTTATGCTATTTGTATTTAGCCAATGCTCTAAAATGTTTAGATATCTTTAACTTATGTGTTTCCTACTAAAACTCTGTAATGTACTTAATGCACCAGTCAGATAAATGTTGAATTACAGTAGTAGTCTGATTTTTAACGGTGGTTTTCATAGCATCTTGTCTCTCTTGTAGAATTTATCTAAGGAAATTCTATATTTTCTGCTGAAGCCCTGAAAAATTTGTGAGCTCACATGGTAACAGGGTAGACTTAAAAAAAAACTGATTTACCCACATCAATTTAGCAACTTGATTACAGGCTAATTTGCACATTTGGAATGCTTTGGGCATAGTACTTGTATACTGTGGAATTACAATTTATTACAGATACTGAAGCTGCTATTTGAAGTACAGGTTGCTGCAAACAATAAAAATATTCTTTTCTTTAATAATGGCTACAAAAGTGAATCATATGAAGATGTTGCTCATAACCAAAACTTTGTTTTTGAAGCAAGTGAAATCCATAAAATAAAGGTGTATGTGAGTGAATAATGCATTTTTGATAAACAGTACAAACTGGCAATTGGGTTATTCAACAACTGACTGGCATCTCTTACGTGACGTTTGGACTACATCTGGTTGACCGAATCCATCTATTTTGCACGTGGGAAAACATTGTTGGTAAACTTTGCTGGTGGTCAAATACTCCAATTTGTCAGTTATCTCATATTCCATCTCTTCTAAATGAGAGTAATTTCGCTTTGCCATCTCGAAAGGTAGTGGCCAGCTAATAATGTTATTCATGCTTACATTTGCCCCCTTCCTTTCATTTATATAAATGGAGGAGGAAAACCAGCAGCACAATCCTGGCACAGCAAATAACTACTATGTCATAACCAGACACCTAAATTGTTTGTAAAAATCAGTTTATTTCTCTAGATGATGAACTGAACTTGAAGGCTTAAGATCTGAAGGTACCCAGGCACTGGAGTGGTAATGGAAAAAAAGGTAGCATCCACAGCGAATAAGTAGGGTGATTCTGTGGTCTGTCACTGTCTTCCGCAGTATAGAGCTGTGTCAGACCAGCCAACCATTAAAAAAATTCCATAGGTTTGTGCTGGAAATCAAAACCCATATCTCCCACGTTAAGGGCAACCATTCCATGGAGGCAGATATATACTTCCATCACAACACTATAGAAAAATCACATGAATTCCATACCACTTATTCAAAAGCCATACACTGAATCATGTTAATTAAGTATTGAAAACTTATGTTAACAATAAACTGTATGCCAAGATATTAAAGAGCTTAATGTACTTAAAAGTAAATGTTCTCTCAGAGGAAATGTGATACTCACATCGAGCAGGGCGATCTCCGGATGGTTCTCACCACAGATGATGAGAGCCAAGTACCTAGCGCGATACAGTAACTTCAACGCAGTGCTCACTTGGCTGTTGGCGAAGCAGTAAAGGGCTAGGTGGGTGTACTCTGTCACCGTGTATGGGTGGTCAATCCCGTTCACACGCTCCGACATGAGCACCGCCTTCTGCTGGTATCCCAGTGCCTCCGAGTGGTCACCCATGATGTAGTTAAGGCGCGCCAGCATGCGCAGGCACTGCGCTATCTCCGGATGCATTGCTCCATACACGTTGTTCAGCAGGTTCAGTGCCTCGCTGATCAGCTCGTAGCCATCCTTCAGGTACCCCTGCTGGATCTTGTTCTGCCCTGTGGTGTAGAAGTTGTACGCGTCAGTTGCCTGCAAGTGATTTGTCGACGGATGAGACAAGGACTGGAAAAAACATTACCCCACTCCTAGTCAACACGCACAACACTGCAAGGTCAGTTTCAAATGCCCTGCTTCACTGTATAGATAAACCGCACTTAGTGCTTGCGACCAAAGGAAATACATGTCATTTGTACCATTTACAAGCCTGAAACAAAGAACATTAAGAAAATTTTAACTTAATTCAAATCCCTTAATGGTGCATAAAAGAAAGATACATGTATTGCAAGTCATTTACACCAGAATCTTAGAATTAGCGCACATTTAAAGCTCAAATTGCAAAAACCTCATTTTGAACACTTCTGTTACCTAAAATCAATTCAAATGATGTTCATTTACAGTATACTATAGCTTTCAAAAATACTTAATAAAAAAAAAATATTACACGTGGTTATTTTAAATTAAATTTTAAAAAAAACCCACAGTGCTATTTTAGTATGGCACACTTTCACTTTACTCTTTTTATGTCCTTTGGGACATTTTGTGGCAAAGCTTGCTGTTCCCCAACTACTTTGTTCTTTTGTTTATTAGACGATTGTATTGGTAAAAAAAAATATTTTTCTTAACCTAATTTCTATTTCTTTTGTAGTTTTGACAATGTTATTGGCATTTATTTTATGTATATATGTATAAAATACTTAATGATTTAGGAAAATAACATTTTTGTGGGTCATTTTGTCAATTTAGTGTTACAAGTGTTTTAATGTTATTATATAATCATTAATTGTGACCCTGTCTAAATGTGTAGGTGATGAATACCACTTGACATATTGATACAAGCTAGATTTGAGTGTTCCATCAATCTAGTTTAAAATGCACCCACTTCCTCCTCCTTATTCAACCTTCAACATGGCGTAATGCACGACACTGTTGTGGTTACCGATAAATCAGTTCAAATCATGAGTTGATTTGTGTCCACTAAAAGTAAGTGGTTTTTACTGCATATTTTCCAGATTGCCTTGTGCACTTATTAGGAATCCTTTTAAAACATAATATGTTGAGTTATTTTAGTTAGTGGTTCGTGGCTGTGTCTGTTCTGTGCAACGCCGGTCTTAGACATGCAACTACTTTGTGGACGTTGCTGTTGTTGATGCTTCCTGCCCATTATTTTAGTGCAGCTGTCCAACTCCTCCATCCATCGCACAGATAAGCCAACATTTTATATGCATGATGGAACACACCCAAAAAGAGAACTCTTAATTAAAAAAAAAATGTTTTCAACACTTTAAACTGGAATTTTTAAACTTAATTACGAAGAAATTAACTATTGTTGCTAAAGACAGGAACTTTCCCAAATGTGATCTCTGGTACGTTTATAATTTATTTTTGTGCTAGGTGCACCCAAATCCATTGCCTCAGGTTATTTATCATTGTCAGAGATTTTTTGCCGCCAGTATGCAGCGTTAAGTCAACATTTTAATGTAAAAATGTCCGGACTAATAGGGACCAAAGGAAATGTGGGTAATCGGAAATCTGGATAGCGGAAATATGTTGAAAGTTAGGATAAAATAATTTATAAAAAATAATTTTCATACAACATAAAATTTATTACACATGCATAGAACATAGTAATCTCATCCAAAACAGAAACTGTACACACAATACAAAAATTAAATTGAATAACACGTAACCACCCCCTCCCAGACGTGTTTACTGAGAACAACACGTGAAAGGGCACATCACAAGAGCCGACACAAGTGCTTATCTCTCCTCCGCGGGTAAGGGAAAAACTGTGACGAAAGAAACTATAGTGTTTTTGATTCTCTTCATTTTTAAAACAAGTCCGGAACTGGTCGTCCGTATGACCTACGTTCAGATAATCAACTTTCTACTGTACTTATCCAAATACTCTCACATGTCTGAAGGTGGGGAGAAAAGATAAAAGAAAAAGCTTAACAATGGAATAAAAAAGGTGTGAAATAAATGTATTAGTGTAATTTCTTTACCAAAATATTTGAGGTAAATTTTTTATTTACATCTGAATATTCCTTTTACAATTACTGCTATGCTGAATGAAGGGATTTTTTGGACGGCTGTTCGGCCTTCTGTAGCCAATTGTTTTCATGACTTGGTTTGCCAGAACTTAATACACGTAACACCTGGCATTTTGACCGGTATATTGGGGCCACCATGAGGCTTGCCCATGGAGCTGTGTCTAAGAACCTGTTCGAACAGGTGGTACATTGTAATGACGCAATATTCTGAATTTTTTGGGACTCAAGTGTAAAATTCTTTCGTGTTTGTGAAGCTTTGGGACAGCTTCGTAATATTTTTATCGATCAGTAGTCCGGTTACAGTTTTCGTTTCGAACTTCAGGAGTTGTGTGAAAGCGTCAGCATTAAGTAGATTAGTTTGTTTCTGTGGATCAGGCGACATCAACAGTTTTAGTTCCTTCGGCGCAGTTTTAATATGTCAACAAGTTTTTGTGGACGGCGAAGTTTGTTAATGTTGACGGCGCAGAATTAGTTTGTGTGGAGCAGTCAGTTACGATAACGTCGTGTTGAGCGCGGGCCGCGTGCAGTTCGTGATGACGCTGCTGGCAGATGCCGTGGCCAGGCCGTTATCACAGGAGAGGGGGGATAGGCAGTAGGATATAGGCGTCTAGCTGGCGCCCTTACAGGGTCTTCTTAGTCGTTGAGAGTCTTCTTAGGAGGGGCAGTCTGCGGCGAGGGCCGTTAGAAGCGGTCGTCTTCTTTAGTCGTCAGAGAGAGTTGTCGTAGTACAATGATAGCGTAGATCGCATCAGGTGTGACGTGAACCCCCACATCGGCCACTAGACTGTATTATTTCATTTCTCAGCCGGTGTGGGAGGTAGCAGCAGATATTCTTTATTCGGGCTAATATTCATGAGACGTTAATAAACGGAAACCACTGTGGCGCTGTTTTCTGTACTTTTATATTTATCTGTAAGGTTCGTACTCTGCAATTTGGACTTCTTCTGTGAACTGTGGTGCTGAGTGTTAAATAAATAGTTAAATAAACAAAGTATATAACAAACTAATCTGGAACTTCTTCATTCTTAATTAATAGTATTAAATTAACTGAGTCTCGTGTTTCTACCCTGAGCAAGCCTAGGCAAGTAAACGGTCGGCAGTAAGTTACAAGATGGCGCCTAACCTTTGAGGCTGCATTATTTTTAATATATTTTAACGAGGACGTAACATTACAACATGGCGCCCAACTGTGCGGCATTATAATAAATATAGTGTGAAAGTTCGACCAACGCAACATTACAACATGTTGGTACAAGAGCATTGGTTTTGGTTTTACCAGTTGTGTGCAAGCTGTCTGCATGTTTGGCTTACCCTTTTGACTGGTCATTTTGGCGATAACAACTGTGTGTTTGCTTTTGTAGTGCCATTTTTTTTACCCTCGGGTTGATAGTGTAAATTTGTCACAGTTTTACATTGCTGCATTTTAGCACATTTTATGACCAGTTTTGGTTAGTGCTGTGTTGCTTTACATCTCCCAGTGCACTTAACTTTACAAAAAACATAACTGTGGCATTGAACTTTGTCCCAGAGTTCTTTTAGAAGAATTAACTCATTACAAGTGTGCCCTAAGATGTGCTCAGTCATCTGAAAATACTGCAGCTTCACTTTGCAAAGCACTGCGTGTTGCCCTTCGGGCAAATGCTGAGAACACCTTTGATAATATTAAAGATTTGGACGTTGAATCTGAATACGACTGTTTGGCTGCTAAGCTATTAGCTATGTAGGAAATTTTTGGCAAACACCGATGATGATGCAAGTGGTCATTCATATTCCAGGCTGAAAAATTGTTTGGCACACCTTCGCAGGCACACTCAAAATCTGATGGAGTACTGTTCCTGCAAACTCAGTGACAAAGAGGTTAATCCCTGGGAAACATTCTTGCTAAAATTCAAGCTCTATTCGAGTGTGTTTCTAGTTCTGAACGGTTGTCCCTTGACAGTGGTGCCAGTAATGTTGCAGATACCATGGTGTCTGGTGTTACAGCGCAGTTTACCTCCTTTGCTCTTGGTGCACAGTCCACTTCCAAGTGCTAGTGTCTCCCAGTATGCAGTCTACTGCCACTAATCCTTGTGCTGTCCAGTTTGCTAGTAACTAACATCTGTGGCCCACACTTCACTTCACCTTGAAATTTCCATCCTGGTATCATTTTCTGTACTCCTGTTAAAATGACATTAGTGTTACCTACCATACCTCACATCACCCTGCTGTTTTTGGTAAAATTACTCATCCCCTTCAACGAATGTTAAGGGATTTCCCAGCTACTGGTGGACTCAACATCCCACAGTTATAAATTTTTTTAAGGTTATTTTAAAGTTGGTCACATTGCTACAAATCATTGGCAACTAATAAACAAGTGAAATGAGAGAGAGAGAGAAGTGGACTTTTACCCTGATTTTAAGGGCAATTTCAAAGACTTTGAATACGATGCTTGCATTTTGAAATGTTTTGGGCATGGCCTGCATTTTTGGACATTTTTTTTGGACCTTGTCAGGCTATAATGAAATTGAAGCCTGTCATGTAAGCTTACCTAATGTAATGGGAATGCAAAGTCCTGGTACCCTGCGTATTGAGGTGAATTTTGGGGTCTATTACAGTTAATAGTACTTTGGTTAATTCTGGCTCTGCACTGACTATTATTTTGACCAATATTTTTGAAATGTTTTGGAATACAAAATTAAATTATTAAGCAATGAGTGCATCAAGAGTAATCCCTACTGTTTAGTCTCCCATCAAATTGAAATTTTAAGATAACAAGTGCAGGAAAATTTAAACAAAGGAGTCATTGAACAATCTATTTCACAACATGCCAACCTTACCTTTTTGGTCCTGAAACTGAATGAAAGATACCGGATGGCAATTGATTATCTTAAGATCAACCAGAAGATCAAAATTGAATCAGTATTGCCCGATTTACACTACACTTTTCCATTGGTTCTGCAATGCCAATTTCATTTCTTCAGTTTACAAGTGCCACATTTGGCTTGGCCACTAGTACTCAGGTGCTCACGCATTTGTTAGATTGCATCTTCCATGACATAAAATTCAAATTTGTATATATGATTATTTGGATGATCTAGCTATTTACTCTCAAAATTTAGAACAGCATTTGAACCATCTGAAAAATATTTTTTCTACATTGAAAAAGGTTGGTCTTACAGTTAACTCATCTATGGTTAAATTTGCAGTCAAAGAAATATCCCTTTTAGGACATAAGATTTCTACAAAAGGTATCTCTCTACTAATCCGGAATGTACAAAGGCCATTAGAAATTTCCCACCACCTCGTGATTCACATCCCTTGTTTCATTGGTACGATCCAGTTCTTTGGGAAATTTATTCCTCCCTTGACTGAAAAGGCAGCTCCATTAAATAAACTATGTAAAAAGAATGCTAAATTTGAGTGGGCCAAGAAACAACAGAAAACTTTTGAGACCTTAAAAGTATTATACTGGATGAATCACCTAAAACTTGCACCACAAATATTTCTGAAATGGACGATGGTATTGATGTGCTGATTTCACAGATATGAGGTTTAGACAGGGGCTCAGAATTGTAGCCCAGAAACAGATACTAGTAATTATTAGAATGTATATTCCTTAAACAATGTTAGGTTTTTTTCAAATGAAACAATGCCTATTCACATTAAGAAAATAAAACTAGAGGAAATTAGAATGTCAATGGTGATTTTTGCAGGATTCTATTGCAAGTAATTGACAAGCTATCATTATGACAATTTTAAATATTTAGAGTTGTTTGCTCCATTTAACTGCTTAGTTACTAGGCTATGAAGTTTGTATGTTTGTTTAGATTCAGTTCCCTTTACACTGATTGCATTGGGACCTTCTTGTTGGTACATTGTGATAGTTCATACTACCTAGACATTGGATGTGTTGAATGTAAGAAGAATGCTGTTTATTGATTGTTTCAAAATCGTTGGATTGCAGGAAGGGGACCTCAATGTTGGCCTGCCCGTTCACCAGACCTGATCCCTTTAGGTTTCTTTCTGTGGGGAACGCTAAAAGACACTGTCTATAAGGAAATACCAACTACACCAAAAGATATGAAACAATGTGTTAAAGCTGTCTGTTCCGAGATTTCTTCTGAAATGCTACATGTACAGCATTCTTCACATGACAAACTGGAAAATTGTATTGTAGCTGGTGGTCTTCATTTTGAACACAACCCGTGAAGAACAGAATTTGTTTATTAACTATTGTATTTCTTAAGAGAATGCTGATGCATGGTACAGTAAAATCAATTAAATGTACAAGATGTGACATGTGTTTTCTTGCACAAAACTTCATAGCCTAGTAACTAAGTAGTTAAAGGAGCAGACAACTGTAGGTACTTAAAAATTTTCATAATGATAGCCCATAAATTACTTGCAATAGAATCCTGCAAAAATCACCATGATATTCTAATTAGAAGTACACATCTGTGTCTCGACTGCAATTATGAGCACTTGTCTAAATTTCAATTATGTGAAACCAGCACATATATAGCACCTTTCCATTCAGAAACATGTGCAGTAAAAGTTTTAGGCGATTCATCCAGTATAATGAATCCTATGCATCCTCCTATACTTCACATGGCCAATTTATCCAAGACCTTTATCCTGCAAACGGATGCATCTAGTTCTGCTATTGGTGCAGTGTTGGTCCAGAAAAATGATGGCATTAGACAGCCCATTGCCTTCGCTTCACATACCCTCACAACTCAGGAAAATAAATCTTCAACTGTCTATGAACAGAAATGTTTGGCAGCAGCTTTTGGTAAAGACAAATTCCACCAGTATTTAGAGCATGCTGAATTTCTTTTAGAAATGAACAATCAAGCATTATCTTGGTTGATGGCTCACCCTCAACAATTGGGAAAAATTGGTTGTGGATAGCAAAAATTTATACTATGAAATTTAAAGTCCCAATATATTAAAGGCTCTCAAAATGTTGATACACTGTCACGTATGTTTGAAGGGTGCAAATCTAACGAAATTTCCAAAATTGAATGTAATGTTTTAGGCAAATTTCCTTTGCACGTTACAGACATAGCAAAGTATCAAAAACAGGATAGTACGCTAAGTAGTATATGCGAAATTTAAGTCTAGGCATGGAACACCAACCTTACCTTTAGGAGAAGGGTACCTTTTTCTGTAAATCTTGTGATGCCTAAAAACGCATCGTGTTGCCTACTCATTTGGGGCCCATGGTCTTTGAATACATTCATGTGTCACGTTTGGAAGGTCAACTAGGCACATTTAAGACCATTCAGGCTGTGCACAGTAAATTCATTTGGAGAGGAATGGACTTGTGACATTGCTGAAAGGGTCAAGGTTTGTAAGTGGTGTGCTCTTAGTAAACCTGCAAAGAACCCACATTTTGGCTTTCTTGCTTCCAAAGTGGTTGAGAAGCCTATACCTGACACAGGTAGTTTGGCTGACCCAAAAATGGATGCTTATCTCACTAGAGCCCATGTTTCACATCTTAAAAAATTTTACCCACAATCTTTTGATTAGTTATGGTGCTGCAGATACTAACTATGTCTTTACTTTGTGTTGGTTGGCCAACCCCTTTTTGTTTGTGGTCCCAGCTGGTGTTCCTGGAGGCCTGATCACCAACGATTGTTGCCTTTAAGAGCTACTGCTGCTATCTTAAAAAAAAAACAACACGTGATACTAGGTTAAATTTAATTGTTGTGTGTTTGTTTTGCAGTTTGCCATTTAGTCTTTGGTTCATAGTAACCGGATTATTAGATCAAAGGTGTAAATTATTTTTGGGTTGTTTTGTGGGATAGGTGTTCCAATATTTCAAATATCTCTATTAGAAAATTTTGGGTAAATATTTTTTGACATTAGTTTAATATGTTAGAGACAAAATAATATTGTTTGATTTCGTATTATTTTTGGTGACTTTATAAATCTTACAGTATACGTACACTATAAAAATTTCATTTGTTACTTTTTTTTAAGTCCCGTTGTCTGTTTTAGACTGCTAATCGTTTGTGTGGATTTAGTTTTGTGACCATTCTAGACTCTCATTATGTTTGCTGTTTTGCTTAGTCTCTTGGCTGTTGCCATATGGATTCTTGGGTCTTCAGTCACGATTACTAATCTCAATTTTGGTACAGTGTTTGAGAAAATTAAGATATTGTATTCTCCTATAGTTACTATTCAATTATACTGAGTTTTGATAACAGATCTTTGCATCAAGAATTCTGTCAATTGGACATAATTTTGAAAACTGTGGTTGTCGAACACTATAAGTGTTTCGAAACAAATAGTAACTAATTTTCGGACATGTAACTAATTACAAGTAAAAATTACTCAAAAAGTAATCATTACTGGTAACGCAATTACTAGTAATTTGTTACATGCCATTACTGTGTATCTTACTTTTACTGATCTGCATATTTACTGGGAAAATAATTTCCAAGTCAAAAGTAATACCTACCAAGTTTCTTTTCAACTACAAACTTCCAAAAATATTCTAACTGACATACAGTATGATCACATGTGAAAAATATTACGAAACACTAGTATCATAAATACAGTAACTACAGACACAATATACCATATAATTTACTTGACAGGTTGATGCAAACAAACTATTATCACAAATAGTAATATATAAATAATAAAAAATTCACATTGTCACTATTAGAAATCTCTTCTCAACAAAATGTTAGATCTCAGTTTACACATTCATTTTGTAGGGCACTGTGGGCCACTTCAGTTATGTTCATGGGCCATTTATTTCGGAAAGTTGTGATGGGTCACTCAAATCAAGCTCGTGGCCACAGGCCACAGTATTCCCATAGCTGCTTTAAAGTAACATCATAAGAAACTGACAATACTCTTACTGCAACACAAATTTTAACAATTCTGATACCTACACCAAATATATAATATAAATTTATAACAATGAATGTCAAATTTATATTGTTTATTTTCCTATCTAAAAGTTGCATAAGAAATTTCATCAGCAGTAAATATTTTATAGCACCAATGCCCCCTTCCCTCTCCAAGAAGTGTTTTGTTCAAGTATTGTTTTTTAGCTGCATGTTTTGATTACTCTTAATCAAAACCAATTTTAAGAATAAATAATCTTTATGAGAAAAATAATTTTCAGCCAGTGATGGTCACAAAAGCAGAAAATGTAAATTTTCAGAATGTTTTGTTTTATTATTTTCAGTATATGTGTTTCATTGTTTTATTTGGACAAATATGACAACATTAATACTGCTAGCGTATAAGCAATATGCAACTTTAAACACAATGTACGGGTAGTAATATTTTTTAAGTTTTATATAAAATTTATATTAATTTTAAGGTATGTAATTCCGTACATCGGCAAAACCAATTTTACATGGCTCTTTTTATCAATCTCACTCTTTGAAAAAAGTTGATTGAAGTGTAATTGCTTGGGTATACTGAATCACACTCGATAGACAACCCCAATATGACAATCAGAAAAATCAGTAAAAATAAGAACCAAAGTGTGACATACTTCAGCAAACACTAAACTCTTCCACTCTCTGATACAAAAATCAGTTTTCGTAGTGAGCAAGAAAATAAAGAATGTATCTATGCTGCAAGAAATGTATGTAGCCTATCACCTCATAACTACTAGAGATCACCATCTAAAACTTGAAAATTTTTTAACTCGAGACTGCCAATTATGCAGATATCATTGCACACAAAATTGTTGTTAAAACATGTGTATAATCAGAGAAGTGAGCTGCCAAGATAAATACCTGGAAATCATGATTCATACCAGGAGTAACTTGTAGATGTTCTTTCCTTTAGATTATGTTCTGGAAATTCAGTTGTTTAAATTCAGCGTAGTTTGGCTTGTGTGGGAAAGTGGTTGCGACAAGATTCGCACCAGTTTCCAAAGGGGTTTTGTAATTTGTGGTGCCCTTATTTGGTTAAGTTTTTGGCACTGTGATGTGAGGGGTGGGGGCAGTATGCAAAAGTTATGAGCTGTGCGCATGCTCCCACTACCCATTTGCAATTCACCACTAGGCCTTTGAACTGTGCAGTTTGGCTGCCTGTCCGTCATGCAAGTCTGCGTTTGCCATGATGGGCACGTTACATAATTATTAATTAGTAATGAATGCTACGATGTTGTTCTCATAATCCGCCTTGCTCATTGTATCACAAACTGTTCGTATTTTTACTTTTTGAAGAATTTGAACTCTTAACTTGAATAAATCTCAAGAGGAAATTATCCGACACTTGTTTTTTTCTTCTCTTTTTATTTATGGCGCCTTTATTCAAGTCTCATGTTTCTGCAGAGTGAGTAAACCGAGCTGTGATTTTCAGTCATCAATTTTGGCATCTGCGACATTACAAACAAGGGTGCCCAACTGCAGGACGAGAATTGCAAACACGACTGAAGATGCAACATAATGGTTGACCCACCTGTAGCAAAGGATTTCTACATGCCGGGGAAAGTAATGACTACAAGTCTACGAAGGAGTTCCAGATGAGGCAGTGAGCAGCGCGTGGGGCATATGGCGAGACAGCAGTTCCAGATAACAATGGAATGCAGTCACCAAAACGCTTGTTCCAGCATAGTGCCACAGTACAAATTTAACAATCCACATCAAAAGATTCACCCATGAATCCAGCAGTACAAGTAAATTCGTTGTCATTTCTTTTGTTTATGTTAAGTTTAGGGAAGGCAGTGTAATTTTTTATGTCTATTTATAATGTCACAGGATTTGTCAATTTTTTAAAATACCATAGCCAGTCTAACACCCAATCATTTTTAGGATCAGTAAATAATCAACTGGGGATAGAAATGGCGTACCACTCAGATAGTGAGGTAGACCTAAATAAAATAGCTAATGGCAATTTGACGGGACATAAAGTAGTTATTGGAAATGCCCCAGAATATTCACAGGAAACTCAGCTTAATCAGATATAATTAGCATGCTTCTAGCTATAGAGCAAAGTATAAGTCATACTGAGAAAGGAATTCAGGAGGTAAAGCAGGAAATTAGAGCCACCAAACAAGGGTTTAAAAATGAATTAGGACAAGAAATTAGGCAAAAAGCAGAAACAAGTCAGAAAAAAATTTCAGGGTTAGTAACGCGGCTAGAAAGCTGAAGGGGTTGAATCAGAAAATATAAAATTGGAAAATGTACCCACGCTAGCTGCCCCAAGAAACGGTAGTCAAAATTTAGATTCAATTTTACAGAGTCAGATTGAAATTTGCATAGTGTAATGATGTAAACAAAGAATTTGTTATTGAGTGTAACTAGATAAACAAAGAGATTACAAAGTGTAGAAATGTAGAAGAGGTTATTACAAATTGTGAAAATATTAGTAAAGAGTTTCATACAGAGAGTAGAGATGTAAAATAGGTTATTATTGGTTTTGATAATGTAAGTAAAGAGTTCCAAAGAGAGTGTAGAGATGTAAAAGAGGTTATTACTGTTTGTGACAATGTAAGTAAAGAGTTTCATACAGAATGTAGAGAGGCCTTACGTTACTCAGTTCCTTTAAGTAAAAATTAATTGCTGCGGCAGACATATCATTTTGAGAAGGATACACAAACATTTTATGAATTAAGTAAACGGTTACGAGATGTAACACAAGAAGAGAGATTTGGGGGGTGAAAAAGGTTTTTGATGAATTAAAGCTGCGGCTATGACAGCTGTTCCTTTGACACTATCGAGAGCACAGTACAATGTTATTGTGAGGGGTGGGGGTGGTGCGCAGTTGTTATGAGTCTTAAGCACCCGCTTCCACTTCTCAGTTGCAATTTGTAAATTTGACCTCTCACTAGGCAGTTTGGCTGCCTGTCCCACTATGCAGGACTGTGGTTGCCGTGTCGGGCATGCAACATAATTAATTAACTCTGTGATGTTTTCGTAATCCGCCTGGCCTGTATCGCAAACTGTTAGTGTGTCTGCTTTTTGAAGAATGTGAACTACATTAGATTAAATAAATCTCGGAGGAAATTTTCCAACACTTGTTTTATTTTCTTTTTATTATGAACCTTTATTTAAGTCTCATGCTTCTGCCGAGTGAGCGAACCAAACTGTGATTTCCAGTCTTTGATTTTCAAGACTGTGTCATTACAAGTCCTGCCCAAACTACCCTTCTCTCTTTTCAAAGCCATTCTTACCAATTTATAGGTTCTATTTATATCAAAGATTTCATAAGCTTTTACTGTATGGTTCCCATAGGGGGCCAGTATAATGCTAGAAGTTGGCAAAACCAAGAGCGAGAGAAAAGACCTGGCACCAGTTTAATCACTGTCGCACAGGGCATCACACTGACCAATATAGTCCATTCACAGTTTCTTCGGATGTTTTGAAACAAACCTTTGAAAAATCACCCTAGGAGTAACATGTCCCCTGTTTTTTAAATAACTTTTAAACCACAAATGTATAACACTGCGATTAACTTTAAAGTATTATATTGTTAAACAAATGAAACATTAACTTAGTATCTTCTATAACTTGTAATATTTATTTCGTATTCAATACAAATTAAAAACAGTGAGACCAGCGATGTGTTGGCAACGGGTAGTAAGAAATAGTTCACAGTTAAAATATTGTTTACGCCAATATTTTTGGTATGCTATTTGTAAATTAAACGTTGCCTTTTGAAATATTGAAATTTTTAGGTAGCACTGATGGAAAAATATTTAATTTTTACAGTTAAAAATGCCAGCACAAATTACGGTGCATAGACCCTAGTGACATGCGTGTTTTTTTCAGTTTGAGGAAAAATCTCGAATAGGCGGAACGGAGCTTGTCACGCTCTTTCTTAACTGAAACATGATTTTAATGTTTGAATACATATTATAATATATTTAGGTGTGATGGCGAGACGGTTACAAATCCGAAGTTGGTAGAAGTGGCGACTAGCGACATGATGATGACATGGCATGTTGCTCTTGGCTGAACAAGTGTTAATTTTTCTTCCTGCGTANTTGGGCGTAATATATTTAAAATTACCACATCATGTTAGTACACGTGTTTTTTAAACCTACCTGCGTAGGTCACGATGCTGTGATAAATCTATTTTTCCACTGTGAATATGAATATACTGAAACATGTGCCGTGGCTGCAGCATGTGAAAGGGTACTGTTGTGTCTGCGTCGCGTCGTGTTCATTACGCTGGGCTTGTGTATGTGTGGATTGCAAATATTGGACGTGCAAAATTTACACGTTTTAACAGTAAACTGTTTTTATAGCGAAATTAATTATTGGAAAGTCACATCTGTTAATCACAACTACGCAAATTCGCAATAGGTGTTTGAAACACAATTGTGTAATGTGCTTACGTTTCTGTGATCTGAAGGTTTGCCACAATCCCAATATATTATTAAGCTCCGCCAGGAAATTTTATATAAATAAATTAACCTAATAAAAACTAAGTACCCGTGCAAAGAAATATAAGCAGGATAAAAGTTACGGTAGGTCTATTTGTGTGCATTTTTTACCACTATTTTATAAGTTTGTTGCTGCTACATACAAAAAATAAGCGACACGAGTTGCGTGCTTGAATTTATTGTCTTTTTCGTTGGACTGGTTGCTACTTTGTTTTAATATTTATTCCAACTGAGGCCATCCTTTCAATGAAATAACCCAACACACATAAATAAATAACAAGAGGTTAAATACTATAGTTCTTTCCCTCACAGTTGTAACAGGGTTAAACACAGATACGACAAAATATTAACGTGTAATGTGTGTAATGTGCTATATGGTGTATAACACAAATAAGTTAACATTACGAATAATAATTACTGTAAGAACTACCTATCATCAATACATACATTATTAAAAAGTCATGCAGCTGACCTAAATGTGGTTATACGCCTAAATTGTAAACATTCGTATGTAATGGTATTTTAAAAATGACAGAATTATTCGAACAGCTGAAAACAGTAAACAAAGCATTTGACAGTTAAAACGTATGTCACATGGCAGTATTTATGTTTACATGTAGCGGAATGATACGTAATTGGTAACCAAAGGTAGAACTTTAGCAGGGCTCCAGAAAGTGTGAAGTAACCATGAATGACATATACCAAATAAATGTCAACCATATGCACTGCAATTATTACCACAAAGGATGTTGACACCACCTGCCAAAACACAATCAGCTTACAGAAGTTTTCATTTTCACACAGAGCCACACACCCTAACATTCCATAATGTGTGTGCCACCGCTAGCAGCCTGATGAAGCTAGCCTAGCCTGCGAAACGTTGCGCGACCGTGCATACAGGTGTAAAATATGTTTGTCTGACTTTTGTTCGTGTGTCTCCATCCACGAGTACCGCCCTGTGAGTACTTGTGCATTCTCTCTACTTTTTACAATGTAATTAATATGTATATTTGTAACAGTTACACTGAGGATCCTAGACCATTACTGTGTCAACTCACCTGGCCCCCACCACCTCAGTAGATGCTGTAACCCAATGTGATAGAGCACACCAAATGTTATAAAATACATTGCAGATTCTAAAACTGAACCCAAAAAAATTAACAATACTTCTTTCACATAAGATCTTACCCTGGGATTGATATGCTTCACAACTGGGAAGATATTGACAATGTCTTCTTCAAAAAATGTGTGCCGATTCCTAGAGTCAAAACTGTACTCTCTCAGCAGAATCTGAACACCAGTCTTAATACAAAATGACCTGAAATAAACACAGAAAGTATTGTTACACAAAAATAAACCTTTCCTAAATTAATAACTAAAGAGAAAACTATTCTGGAAAAAAAGAAAGCAAATGTTTACTGCAAATGTATAACAATGTACTAATATGAAGTTCTAAAGCATGATGTGGGCAACGATGAGCAGCAAACACAAAATATTATTAAAGATACAGATTATGGTTCACAAAACCATATATATATCAACAACAAATTTGACAACCTTGTTTACAATATCTCATTTAAATTTACATTATTTTAATGTTAAGTATAACATCTTAGTTACACAATGTAAAGAAACACCCCAGGAAAAAGGGTAAATTGTGTTTGATCATTTAATGCCTGTAGTACAGAGCTTTATATAAAATAATATACAAACTCATTGTGATTAAATAAAATAATTCATTTCTCTACAAAAAATATCTTTACAATATGTCTAATGTATAAATATAAATACTTTTCCTTAAGTGATTTGCCTACGCCTGCAACCACGGATTTTAAATATTTTAAATAGGAAATCAATGTTAAAGACATTTCTTTTCAAGGCAGTAATTTTAAAGATAACTGTTTCAAACAAAATAATATCCAATACAACTTTCTCAGAAAATAACGCCATGTAAAGAAATTTACAAAAAATTGTATTTATTCACTATTCTTTAAAAATGTGAATTTTTTGTAAGCTTTCATAATGTACCAGTATTTCTTAAGAAATGTAATGTAGAATACTTGTTTATTGAAACAGTTATCTTTAAAATTGGTGCATTTCTTAAACTTTGATTCCCCCTTTAAACTCCATGGCTGCAGGCTTGGTACGCCATGTCCTGAGGATAGATTTCATTTGACGTTCTTGAGATTCTTATCACAAACCTAACCAAGAAACCTCAGAAACGGTTTGTCAACATGTTTTCTTAAAGCATTTAAATTTTGTTTATGCTGTATCTCATTTGAATATATGTAAATTATTAAATTGTACTACAGTTAAATTACATTTATGTATGGATTATCATCATTTGTCAACCCCCCCAAAAAATACTATTTTGTTTTAATGTTATTGGGTTGCTTAATTCTTTGGTCTGTTGTTTTATTGTGTGGTACGTAACCTCAAATGCTTGAATTTGGTGCCTGCCAGCACAGATAAACTGGCAGCCAACTTGACTTGAATTGTTTCCTATGGACGGGCTGAGAAGTTAGTTGCTATTACTCCATGTCCTGGGCATCACGCAGCTCAAATGTTGCTATCACAAATTAAGTTTTGCAAACATGTTTTGGTCCTACAGACTGGATCATTATGATTCCAGCCACCTAATACTTTGAATAATGTTTTAGTACCATAAAGATCAGCATGCTTTTTAGACATTCCTCTGTATGTGAATTGGTTGTGCATAGTACTGTTAAACAGCGGAGTCTCTCATGGAATACATAAGATTTTAAAAACAAATAGGACTGTGACTATCAAATTTACTTATTCAATGTTGACAATTTGAGGTTACGTGGGAGGACATCTTATAAGTTTATAACCATTGTATTACGTTTGCACCAGGCTGTTTAAGTGACAAGTCACAGCGTGGCTTCCCTGTAACTTGCAACAACTGAAGGCAGACTTTGAGGCATGCCATTAGCAGCTTGTGGTTCATGCGTCAGAAACGATTCCATAGTCTAGTATGAAACCAGCGACCGGGTGCTAGAAGAGTGACTTGACTTATTACAGAATACAAGACGTACTAAACAAACTTTCTTTAGGCCATGAAATACGAAGTGAACGTCACAGTCAACTTGTCAAAACTACATCATCGAACATTAGTTGCTAAAACTACAGTTACCAACCTTTACAGGTGTGCTGACCGACTGGCCTACCCTTTATTACCTATTCACATCACTGGTTGATAAAAATAATGCTTTGGCTGCTTTGGAGAAACAGCAGTATCTCCTCATCTCACATTCTGGGAAACCATACAACTTNATAAAAATAATGCTTTGGCTGCTTTGGAGAAACAGCAGTATCTCCTCATCTCACATTCTGGGAAACCATACAACTTCATAAAGACACTCCCACTATCAGAAGAGAACTATTTTGTGACATTGCAGATTAAGAGAGGTATCACAACACCTGGACGATAGAAACCATGCACTGGAGAAATATCATACAACTACTTCATTTATCTGCTGTCTCACTTGACACGTTGAAAAACATGGTACACACTTTAAAGGAAAACTTGGGTGCACTGGAGGTTCTGAAACTACTAGTTACAGAATGGAGCTTTGCGTTGCTGAACCTCATTCTATCAAGCTTGATCCAGAAACAAAGCCCAGTTTGAAATGGCACACAAGAAAATTTATAAGCCTACTTTGGATCAGCTGCTTGAATTCATCGAGTCACAGTACAATGCTTTGAAAATTGCCAACTACACTTCAACAGGGTCCTCTTCTGCACATCCACCTCCCAAAATGTTATCTCAATCTCTAAATTTTAGGGCTTCATCCTTGGCTCCAGCAGAAACTGATGACTGCAGTGTGTGTGAAGATATGCATCGAATCCACACGTGTCCTGTATTTACTGGTCAGTCTGTTGATGATAGGGTAGTGTTGGCGTGACAAGAGATGCAGTGCTACAAATTGCATGCTGAGCCAGAAGGTGAAGGATTGCAAGTTATGTGAAAACTGTATTAATGATAGTAAGAGGCACCATTCTCTGCCCCACACTGTTGCTCCCATTCATCAGGTGGAGAAAAACCCAGGTGCATTCCATTCCACAAGAGATTGCTACCCCACCAGCTCCTTCCTCCAGTCCCAGTGAGGATACAGTATCAGTAGTTTCATTCTCCTTTTCTACTGAAATTTCAGCCACTGTTGTCATGTGTTCAGTAATTGTAAGGGTGTGAGAATAGCGATTTCATTTTTCTTTTTTTCTTGAAAACACAAAACTCTTTCTGTGTGTAAGAGGTGGCATGAACCCAGATTTCGGCACCAAACCGAACTTGACCTAGAATATTTTTATTGAACCAAATTTGAACCGAACCTTCAAAACTGTCCATAAACCAAACTCGAAATGAACCATGCTACAATTCATCAAGCTCAAACAAAAACTGGAACCAAACTTTAAATTTAAGGGTTGTCTCATTTTTTCATTACAAAAAAATATTCAGGTTAATATTTAAGCATAGGTAATAGTAATAGCACTTGATACCTGCGAAGGCGCCAGCAATTGATGCTAGCCCTCAGTGTTAGGGCATAGGAATATGTTGACACTATTATCCCTAGGTCCAATTTACCAAATAAATTCACCTTCCTAGCGAGTTACCATAAGTCAGTTTTTATTTATGCTTAACAGGGTCACTTCTACATGTACACATGAGACAACTCCCCCCCCCCTTTTTTCTACGTAGGCTACGTATTGCTTGACGCGGCGATTTGCGGCACGATTCTTCACACTTGCTGTACGACTCTACTTATCTGACTCGAGGCGCTGGTCTTCTCTCGGCCGGCGACCTCTGGACCGCTTCGTCACTCGGTAGGCAGACTGAGACGTCTGGGCTGCGACAGGTCCTCCCGGTTGGCGTCTCGACGCCTTCTCGAACTCCTTCCTCCTGACTTCGATCCGCACTCCTTGATTCCCGTCGGCCGACTGCCGTTTTCTTGGACTCTTCCCTCCCACTCTGCTCCGCACTCCGCGTTTCACTACGGCCGACTGCCGTTGGCGTCTCGACGCCTCCTCTCTTACTGGCTCTGCTCCGCACACCTCGCTTGACGTCCTCCGACTGACGTTAATGTCTTGATGCATTCTCGCGAACTCGTTTTTGCCGGCTCCGGTCCACACTCCTTGCTTGATGACGTCTGACTGCTCCGGTTCCTGCCTCCTCCTCCCGTTTTTGTAAGCTCGTTCGCCATATTGAACTGGCAACATCTCCACATGTGGCCGGGCTGCTCGCCGCGTCTCCTGGGTCGTAAAACACGTGTTCGGCGCTCAGTTCTCGCACGTGTTTCTTCCGCTGCCTCCGGCTATCGCGTCGCTCGCCCCATCTCTGCACGGGACCGCGCTGCTCGCCGCGTCCCCTGGGCCGTAAAACACGTGTTCGGCGCTCCGGCGTACGTGGGTCCGGCATTGTCCTTCTATTCTGGCCTAGAAGTTTAAGTGCTTCGTCCTGCACGTGCTGGGACCCTTGGTGGTCCCTTGGTCGGCGCACATGTTTCTTCCGCTACCTCCGGATATTGCGTCGCTATTATTCCAGCCCGCCCGCCAAAAGCTCTCATTGTTTATTGCGGTAGCCAGCCTGGGACAGACGCAGCCGATGGTGTGAGCTCGGCGTCCCTTGTCAGCTGCGAAACGCAGCTGTGTCTGCCTTCCTCCGCATGTGGTCTCTACGCCACGTGTTCATTCCGCCGAGCCATCCTGGCATCATTCTTCCCGCACGCCCGCCAAACCCTTAGTATTTATTGCGGTCGTCCGCCTGCGAGTTTTGCCAGAGTGTGTCTTTTGACGAATAAATATCTTTAGGGACGCGGGATGCGTCACACTTAGTTCATGGTTTCCAGAGTAATATTCTAATCTTACGAAAAACACAAGTTTGGTTAATATTATCAAAAGGAATAAAACACAATCATGACAAAAAGTGAGGTTAACTTAAATTTCCGTCACATTTTTCTTCCAATGGACTCCATTACTGGTCTTTAATCCAGGCGGGCAGATATTTCTAACTATTGTGAAACCACCTGACAAAACCGCAGCTAAAATATTGGTACAAGTATTAAATATGTATAAACGAGTCAGTGCATTACATTACACCACAGACTTTTATGTTTGGTTACAATACTTTGTAATGACGCAGTATTCTTAATTTTCGGGACCGGGACACGTGTTTCATTTTCGTTTGTTTTTACAAGCTTCGTAATATTTTTATCTGGTTTGAAATTAAAGCCGCGGTGGTTTGTTTTACCGTAATAGTACGTTTATCGAGCATACGTGTGCTATTTTACGTTTATCAAGAGCCCGGTTGTCGTTTCGTTTCGAACGTCGTAGTTTTCAGTTTCAGTAGCGTCAACAGTAGATTAACTTTATTCAGACTGCGTCAACAAGTTTTATACGAGAAGTTCATTTATCTGTATGTTGACGGCACAGTCTCAGTTTGGTACAACGCAGTTTCGATAACGTGGCAGTTTCGATAACCTGTCAGTTTCGATAACGCGTAGAGAGCGTGCGTGGCAGCCCACGCCAGGCCCTTATCTCAGGAGAGGGGGGTGATAGGCAGCACAAATACACGTGTGTGCCTGTCGCCCTTCAGTCAGTGGTTAACGTCAGTTGAAAGTCAGTCGGCGGCGAGGTTAGTTGGAAGGCAGTCACCCTTCAGTTCGGTGATAGAATGGTCGTCTAGGCCGGGTCGGGTGTGACGCAAACCCCCACATCGGCCAACTTGAACTTGTTATATTATTTCTACGCCGGTGTGGGAGGTTGCTACATTTCTTATTTCTTCAGGCCAGTTTGGAAGAAACGTAATAATTAGTAAATGACTGTGACTCTGGTCTGCAATAGTATAGTTACCTGTGAATGGTCCGTACTCTGCATATATGAACTGCGTATGTGAACTGTGTCACGTAAAATAATAAATAAAAGTATGGAACAAAATACTCCGGAACTTGACTATTTCATATGTAATTGGCATCCATTTTACTGAGTCTCGTGTTACTCCGACTTGAGCTAGTCGAGTGATAAGTTATAGCCAAGTGTCAACTTAAAGCAGGTTATAACTGTAGCTGCAAACATTACAACTTTTACCAAAGATAAAATTGTAACATGGTGGTAAATTAAACATCTTGTGATCTAGAGCAGCTTCGTGATCACCAAAATGGCATTGTGTCTGTGAATGCGAGTGATCAATGTTGTTTGATGAACAACTTTAGCGCTGACATTCGACATTCCCAGAGTTAATACAACTTGAGGTTGTGAGTACGAGGTAGTAGCTGTACCTACGACTTCTAATTTTCCAGTTTTATATCAAACGTATTGGTAAACGAGCATGTGTTAATTAATTATAAGTGACCACATTGAAAAAAAAAAAAAAATGTCCCCATTGCAATTAAGAAAATTTGAACGTTGTAGTTATGATGCAAATTTTAAATTTATGGTGGTTCGGCATGCAAAAATACACAATAATTGTGCTGCAGCCTGGCATTTTTCCATTACCGAAGCCAATGTTCCCAGGTGGAGACTTTGTGGAAATAAATTGCAATGTTCACATTCAACAAGGAAAGCATTTTGCTGGCCTAAGAAATGAAGGTTTAATGAAGTGGAAGAAGTTGTGAGAGTTTGTGCGGGAGAAGAGTCAGAATGGAATTCCAGTTCGCGGGAAGCAATTCGAATGAAGGCGATGGAAACTGCAACTGCGAATAACATTCCTTGACGTGATTTCAAAGCAAGCAATGGGCGGTGCACACGTTTTATGCGGCGGCATGGCCTTTCATTGAGACGAAGGACTACAATTGCTTAAAGGTTACCAAAAGACTTTGAGGAAAAACTTGTCCAATATCAGCGGCATGTTATGCAATTTCGCCAGAAGCATTCTTATTTGCTATCCCAGATAGGAAACGCAGACGAGATGCCAGTATACTTTGATATGCCTGCTAGCAAAACAGTAGATGCAAAAGGTAAAAATACAATTTTAATGAAAACATCTGGAAATAAGAAGCTCCGCATCACAGTTATGTTGGCTGTGTTAGCAGATGGGTGGAAACTTCCCCTGTTTGTTATCTTGAAAAGGAAAATTTCCCCAAGCAGAAGTTGCTTAGTGGCATTATTTTCAAATGTAATGAAAAAGGGTGGATGACAAGTGAGCTAATGTTGGAATTGCTGCAGATTATTTGGAACAAGAGACCCGGTGCTCTTCTGAAGCAGCGTGGACAATTGTGTTTAGATGCCTTCAAGGGTCACTTGAAAGACAGTGTCAAGTCTGCCATACAGGAAACTAATACCGACATTGTAATCTTACCAGGAGGCATGACATCACAACTCCAAGTATTGGATGTTTGTACGAACAAGCCTTTTAATGACCATCTTCGCCATCAGTATCAAGAATGACTGCTTGCTGGGAACTGCTCACTTACACTAACTGGCAAGTACCATAAAAATTTAGCTTTTGATAATTTTAAACATGAGTAACTTTCTTCCAAACAGTCTTTTTGTTCTCTTTCAGAATCTCTTGCGTGAGGCTTTAAAAAATGCTGCCTGTCTAATGCACTTGATGGCAGTGAAGACCATGTCCTATGAGAAGGTGAAAAAATTGCATCATCAGACTCTGACGATCATTCTACTGGGGGAGTCTGATTCAAGTGATGAATAATTGACACAGACCGGTCTTTTAAATACGGCATTCTTTTCTCTTTCTTGTACATAAGGTTTGATGACTGGTAAGTTTTTACTTATTTTACTAATATTAAAAATAATTTTCATGGGATATTTGAATTTTGAGTTTTTTTTATCATCATGGCCTGTCAATAAGTATTTGTGGAAAAATTGAATTTTTCCCATTAGCAAAGGGCAAATGAAGGGATATTCGGGTGAATATGGTAACAAAAAACAAACATGTAAAACCACCTTAAAAAGACGGTGGATTATGGATGCTAAACAGCAATTAGTGTGCACGCATATGCGTGTCTGCAAATTAAGTACGTAACATTAATTACAGTGGTCCTGTGGATCATGTTAGTAGTACCACCCACTCAAGTAACGAAAGTTTTATTACTGGTTAACTGGACTTCATTATGAGGTGCAAAGAGAAAAAAATATATACATACAACCTTCACAGTTCAGCCCCTTTTTTTAAGCAGATAACACAAACAAACATATATAACCACATTCACAATTTCATCTGCAATTGTGTAAACATGTAACATAAACAATAAACACACACATCACATACATATACAACCTGCACAGTTCCACCGCTAATAGCTCCAAAATGTAATGACCAAATTTTTTCTAATTTAAAAAAGATACAAAATTACCATACTAATAACTTTTGTTTTTTATAGATTTGATTGATATGATAATTTATTTAAACACTGAGAAATTTATTATTCTAGTCATTTTAGAAGTATATGAAAACCACAATGCAGCAACACAAAAAAAATATTAACTGAAAATGTCATTTTTCAAATACTCTAGCAAATAACTTATTTTGTGTACAATTATGTATAAATTAAAAATGCTGTAAGTTAAGAAAGGAAAGCACCTGGTTTTACACACTATAAAATTAACAGAATTAATAATAAGGAAACCTTCCCCCTTTACAACATCTCAAATTTATTTTCTTTACGAATATCAACGGCTACAAAAACAATTTAACTTAGAGGAGCTACTCCATCCCTTTATTCTCTGGACTCGCATACCAACTAATGTGCTATCCAGAAAATCTTTAAGCTAAGAAGGCGTAGTAACAGACTCACCTGAGTATTGAGATTTTCTGTAAAGAGAACATCTCAATTGCAGTCTCCATGGAGTCTGGGATAAGCTCGAAGTCAAAGTAACTTTTCAGTTCAGAGCGCAGCTGGCTCCACAATTGGCGAGGAGTAAGGTTTGCCCACTCAGTACTGTCACTTGCAAGTGGGTTGGAGCGCCCCTTTCGCTTATTGCGGCGTTTTGCTGTGCGTGTCTGAAACTGCATGCACAACACTTCTAACTCTCATGCAACATGTCCCTGCAATATGACAAGGCTTCTGCTTTAAGTACTACAGTACACATCACAAGCATTGATTATTTACCATGTGTTGTACACGTGCCACTGGCTTCCATTAAATATCTGCATTCTCAGTTGAACTGTGACCAGAGAAAATTTTTTTATTATGCAAGATGAATATTGTTTTAGATTATGACTATAAATAAAACTGACAAAATGAAGAGCAGAAAGATACTGAAATTTAGATTATATTGATTATTACTTATGTAATTATGTAAGTATGGCATACAGTGGACTCACTATCTACCATTTTTCAAGGGACTGTCAAAGAATTTCCATACATGTGGGATTTCAGTAGATGAGGACTCTGATATGTACATTATCTGTGAATAAAGTTTAGCTAATAAGCAAAAATAAAAAAAGGGAATTTTTAAAAGAAGTATTACTGTACTCATTAGTATTACAGGAAATGATACGCTAAAAACATTTCACCTCAACTTGTTTAAATAAAGAAATTATATCTCAAAATACAGTATATAATTGATTGTAATTTGACACTAAATGCAAGCTGACCTAAAACTTTCAAATTCTCCGAAAATAAAAATAATACGACACTGAATGGAAGTCAAATTTTGAATATCTCACGCACACTCCATCAGCTGAGAGCGCGTGGAGAGATTATAGATCGGGCAGTGTATTCACGGAAACGAGAGGAGAAGGGGAAGCAGTGAGAGGAGGGAAAACCATACTCTGCTATGCCGCTACATGTTTTCAACACGTTGCGCGCGTGGCAAATGTCTGTCTTTTTAAATAATAATCATATTTCATAATCATTAAAAACCACATACTCTGAATTTCCCCTAACACACACCTGTCGCAAGTTACGGTACACTCGGGTTCGGTGATTACCCATTATTAGATGACTAAAGGTGTTGAATAGGCCATCACAGGAAATCAGTTTATTCAAAAGACGTGCGTCAATTTACATAAATTGATATAAATCCTCCGATTTCCCCAAAGGAAGTTACTGAAAATGAACTTTACGCTTGGTAATACAAGTCGCTCGATATTCAAACAATTTTTGGCAACAAGGAGAAGTCAAGTATATGCTTCTTCTGAGCATTTTATTTTATTCGTCAAGATGCTGTCCATTGAGTTTAATACCGCATTTACCCACGTAGGACCTGCACATTTTTTTCCAAAATTTAAGCTCTTCTAAAGAGGTAGCGGGTAGTATCATGGTCAGATGNAAAATTTAAGCTCTTCTAAAGAGGTAGCGGGTAGTATCATGGTCAGATGCCACTTGAGATGAATTTTGCACGCAGGCGGTATGAGTGTCGGTTTAGCATGGTGGTATATGCCAGCACGCGATTGCCGGCAACCGTTTGCTTACACAATACCTATATACACTATTAGTTTATNATGAAAACATCTGAAAATAAGAAGCTCCGCATCACAGTTATGTTGGCTGTGTTAGCAGATGGGTGGAAACTTCCCCCGTTTGTTATCTTGAAAAGGAAGATTTCCCCAAGCAGAAGTTGCTTAGTGGCATTATTTTCAAATGTAACGAAAAAGGGTGGATGACAAGTGAGCTAATGTTGGAATCGCTGCAGATTATTTGGAACAAGAGACTCGGTGCTCTTCTGAAGCAGCGTGGACAATTGTGTTTAGATGCCTTCAAGGGTCACTTGAAAGACAGTGTCAAGTCTGCCATTCAGGAAACTAATACCAACATTGTAATCATACCATGAGGCATGACATCACAACTCCAAGTTTAGATGTTTGTACGAACAAGCCTTTTAATGACCATCTTCGCCATCAGTATCAAGAATGACTGCTTGCTGGGAACTGCTCACTAACACAAACTGGCAAGTACCATAAAAACTTAGCTTTTGATCATTTTAAACATGAGTAACTTTCTTCCAAACAGTCTTTTTGTTCTCTTTCAGAATCTCTTGCATGAGGCTTTAAAAAATGCTTTCCTGTCTAATGCACTTGATGGCAGTGAAGACCACGTCCTATGGGACTGAAAAAATTGCATCATCAGACTCTGACTATCATTCTACTGGGGGAGTCTGATTCAAGTGATGAATAATTGACACAGACCGGTCTTTTTAATACGGCATTATTTTCTCTTTCTTGTACATAAGGTTTGATGACTGGTTTTTACTTATTTTACTAATAATAAAATTAATTTTCATGGGATACTTGAATTTTGAGTTTTTTTATCATCATGGCCTGTCAATAAGTATTTGTGGAAAAATTGAATTTTTCCCATTAGCAAAGGGAAAATGAAGAGATATTCGGGTGAATATGGTAACAAAAAACAAACATGTAAAACCACCTTAAAAAGACAGTGGATTATGGATGCTAAACAGTAATTGGTGTGCACGCATATGCATGTCTGCAAATTAAGTACGTAACATCAATTACAGTGGTCCTGTGGATCATGTTAGTAGTACCACCCACTCAAGTAACCAAAGTTTTATTACTGGTTAACTGGACTTCATTACGAGATGCAAAGAGAAAAATATATATATACATACAACCTTCACAGTTCAGCCCCTTTTTTTAAGCAGATAACACAAACAAACATATATAACCACATTCACAATTTCATCTGCAATTGTGTAAACATGTAACATAAACAATAAACACACACATCACATACATATACAACCTGCACAGTTCCACCGCTAATAGTTCCAAAATGTAATGACCAAATTTTTTCTAATTTAAAAAAGATACAAAATTACCATACTAATAACTTTTGAAAACCACAAAGCAGCAACACAAAAAAAAATATTAATTGAAAATGTCATTTTTCAAATACTCTAGCAAATAACTTATTTTGTGTACAATCATGTATAAATTAAAAATGCTGTAAGTTAAGAAAGGAAAGCACCTGGTTTTACACACTATAAAATTAACAGAATTAATAATAAGGAAACCTTCCCCCTTTACATCTCAAATTTATTTTCTTTACGAATATCAACGGCTACAAAAACAATTTAACTTAGAGGAGCTACTCCATCCCTTTATTCTCTGGACTCACATACCAACTAATGTGCTATCCAGAAAATCTTTAAGCTAAGAAAGCTTAGTAACAGACTCACCTGAGTATTGAGATTTTCTGTAAAGAGAACATCTCAATTGCAGTCTCCATGGAGTCTGGGATAAGCTCGAAGTCAAAGTAACTTTTCAGTTCAGAGCGCAGCTGGCTCCACAATTGGCGAGGAGTAAGGTTTGCCCACTCAGTACTGTCACTTGCAAGTGGGTTGGAGCGCCCCTTTCGCTTATTGCGGCGTTTTGCTGTGCGTGTCTGAAACTGCATGCACAACACTTCTAACTCTCATGCAACATGTCCCTGCAATATGACAAGGCTTCTGCTTTAAGTACTACAGTACACATCACAAGCATTGATTATTTACCATGTGTTGTACATGTTGTAATGACGCAGTATTCATAATTTTTCGGGACACGGGTGTAAAATTATTTCGTGTCTATGAAGCTTTGGAAAGCTTCGTAATATTTTCATCGGGTCTGAAGTTTAAAGCAGTGGTGGCTCGTTTCCCATGTTAGTTTATCCGGCAGACGTGTGCTATTGTAGGTTAACGGGTGGACGTCTGCTGTTTACGTTTTATCAGTAGTCCGGTTACAGTTTCATTTCGAACTTTGGTTTTTTGTTATGCGTCATCATTAATTAGATACAGTCCGGCGACATCGACAAGTTTTAGTTCCTTCGGTGCAGTTTTAATGCGTCAACAAATTTTATACGAAACGAGAGGTTAGTTTATCTGGATGTTGAATGCGTCGACAGTTTTAGTTCCTCCAGCGCATTTTCAGGCAACGTTAACAAGTTTTTGTTGAGCGTGGGAGACAGCGCAGTTTGTGATGACGCTGCTGGCAGATGCCGGATGCCAGGCCGTTATCGCAGGAGAGGGGGGTGCGAGACAGAACAAAAGACGTGTCTGTCTGGCGCCCTTCACTTATTCAAGTCAGTCGTCAGGGAGAGGCACTTCACGTCGCCCGTAAGGGCAGGTCAGGGCAGTTGTCAGAAACAATGCTAGCCTAGGCCGCGTTCGGGCAGGACGAGAACCCCCACATTGGCAACTAGACTTTATTATTTCATTTCTCAGCCGGTGTGGGAGGTAGCAGCAGTTATTATTTCTTCGGGCTAATTTTCAGACACGTGAATAAACTGTAAACGACTGTGACGCTGTGGTCTGTACTTTTTTATGTAATTGAGAAGGTTCGTACTCTGCAAACTGAAACTCCGTCTGTGAACTGTGAAACTTCGTTAAATAAATATATATAACAAAATAATCTGGAACTTATTTTGTAATTAACTAGCGTCCAAATTACTGAGTCTCGTGTTTCTACCTTCTGATCTAGTCGAGAGCAAGCCGTGGCAACGTAAAAATTCTGCAGTGTAACAAGTGCCGAACGTTACAACATGGCGCCCACCTGTGAGGCTGTAATATTCTAAATATGCCTTAACGACACGCGGTCGGAAATATTACATCATGGCGCCCAACGTGGGGATGTAATATTCTAAATATGCCTTAACGACACACGGTCGGAAATATTACAATGTGCCACTGGCTTCCATTAAATATTTGCATTCTCGGTTGAACTGTGATCAGAGAAAACTTTTTTATTAAGTAAGATAAATATTTTTTTTAGATTATGACTATAAATAAAACTGACAAAATTAAAAGCAGAAGGATACTGAAATTTAGATTATATTGACTATTACTTATGCAATTATGTAAGTATGGCATACAGTGGACTCACGATCTACCATTTTTCAAGGGACTGTCAAAGAATTTCCATACATGTGGGATTTCAGTAGATGAGGGCTCTGATATGCACATTATCTGTGAATAAAGTTTAGCTAATAAGCAAAAATAAAAAAGGGAATTTTAAAAGAAGTATTACTGTACTCTATTAGTATTACAGGAAATTATACGCTAAAAACATTTCAGCTCAACTCGTTTAAATAAAGAATATAATATCTCAAAATACAGTATATAATTGATTGTAATTTGACACTAAATGCAAGCCGACCTAAAACTTTCAAATTCTCCGAAAATAAAAATAATACGACACTGAATGGAAGTAAAATTTTTAATATCTCAGGCACACTCCATCAGCTGAGAGCATGTGGAGAGATTATAGATTGGGCAGTGTATTCACGGAGGCAAGAGGAGAAGGGGAAGCGGTGAGAGGAGGGAAAACCATACTCCGCCATGCCGCTACATGTTGGCAACACGTGTGCGTGGCAAATGTCTGTCTTTTTAAATAATAATCATATTTCATAATCATTAAAAACCACATACTCTGACTTTCCCCTAACACACACCTGTCGCAAGTTACGGTACACTCAGGTTCGGTGATCACCCATTATTAGATGACTAAAGGTGTTGAATAGGCCTTCACAGGAAATTAGTTTATTCAAAAGACGTGTGTCAATTGACATAAATTGATATAAATCCTCCGATTTCCCCAAAGGAAGTTACTGAAAATGAACTTTACGCTTGGTAATACAAGTTGCTCGATATTCAAACAATTTTTGGCAACAAGGAGAATTCAAGTATATGCTTCTTCTGAGCATTTAATTTTATTCGTCAAGATGCTGTCCATTGAGTTTAATACCGCATTTACCCACGTAGGACCTGCACATTTTTTCCCAAAATTTAAACTCTCCTAAAGAGGGTGCAGATAGTATCATGGTCAGATGCCACTTGAGATGAATTTTGCACGCAGGCGGTATGAGAGTCTGTTTTACATGGTGGTATATGCCAGCACGCGATTGCCGGCAACCGTTTGCTTACACAATACCTATATACACTATTAGTTTATTATGCTCCTGAAGATGCAAACATACAGCGCTTAACCATTCTCTGTGTATAAATTTTTCAATGAAAGTTGATGCGTGACGGTCTAGAGACAGGAGCACGTCAGAGTCCCAGTAGTTATAAGTTTCTTAGTTCNTTATGCTCCTGAAGATGCAAACATACAGCGCTTAACCATTCTCTGTGTATAAATTTTTCAATGAAAGTTGATGCGTGACGGTCTAGAGACAGGAGCACGTCAGAGTCCCAGTAGTTATAAGTTTCTTAGTTCTGTGTTAGACCAGTCACACAGGACCTTACTATGGTGGGGTCTGTAAAATATGGCACTCTGCCTTAAGAGGGAAGTTGGGCGGGTAGGCCACCGGCTTGGCACAAAGTCTAGCTGCTCTAGTATTGGTTTGCAAGTGCGGGTTATTGGCAGAGCCGCTGGCTTACCTCCCACTGTCGGGCATCGGGTGCTCGTCGGCGTACGTTTGTCGTCGGATCTCCTGACCCGGCTGGTTGGTGGCAATGGCATCTGCTGGANAGGTAGCTGAAGGCTGGGGCAGATGGTTTAAGCAGTGCTTGCTTGCCAGATAGGATGGCAGCTGCCTTCCTGTTGCTCCACTTACTACTCCTCCTGTGGGTGAACTGCATTTGCCGGGGAAGAGGTGCTATGGTTTCACTTCTGCAACCGGATGGCAGGCAACAAATTCCCTAGCTAGAGTGTATTTCAGAAGGGGTAGATCCTTCCATGCCAGACCTGGCACTCCCTACAGCAAGTTTATACGCTGTGGAGGTAGTGGGTTAGCTGACAGAGGGAATCTAGCATCTTCGTTGTGTCTCTTGCTAGTGGTCGTGGCTCTACCTTACATATGCACCTGGTACCTTTACGTGCCTGGTCCACAGTATGGGTGGTCTAATGGGTTGTGCATTGATGACGTACGTCAAGTCCTTTTTAGGAGACAGGCCGCAATCCTACACGAAGTTCTGCAAAACCAGTACTAAATCCGCGGTTCCCTGCCTCTCCATTGTGGGGCGACACTTACAGGGGATGGTTAAGCATAATTCACACAAGAAAGAGCAGACTGCGTTTAAACTGGATACGTGCTTTATTCTACCCAGGATAAAACATAGTGACCCGTACTCTCCTACTGTAACCAAGGCACTCATTAACTCTCGGAAGGTATGCAAAAACTGGTGAAGGGGCCTGTCGGCTTGAAGAACCTTGCCTGAAGGGCAAGCTGGACGAGCACAGAGCAACAAATTAGGTAGCAGTGACAATAACTAAACCCTAACTGAAGTTGGGGATGTCCTGAAGAGACTTAAAGGGGAAGTATGGGGTGTGGGTTTGACGGCAAGTTTCAAGTAGTATTGTGTTGGAGGGGGGGTACGACTCTTTTGGGACTGCAGCGCATGCTTGAAGAAGTCTGGCGTTGGTAACTGGTGATCAACTGTAGGCGTCTGGTGAGGAGAGCAGAGAGCTTCAGCACATGAGGTTATAGAGCGAGCTGCTAGAATCCAACTTCCGTTTTGTGGCGGTGCAGGGACATATATTCTCCTGCACTGGCGGTGTCTCTGGTTGATGCTTTCAGACTTTGGGTACCTTTTGCGTGTGGCTCCTCCCTCATATGTGGAACAGTACTCTGCTGCCATCTCTTTGGGTGGTTTGAAGCAGGCCTTCCTGTTGTGTGGGTTGCATCGGCTGCACGAGCTTAGGCGCAGATTCGCTGGTGTTGTTTACTGGTATTTTCCCATTTCACTGGGTTTTATTTAAGGTGGGAGCGATTTAATATGTTCTTCCTTCAGGTGCATTGCGGTCTCCAGGCATCCACCTTCTCATAGGAGATGTAACGTTGGCTTGGGTAGCTGCTGTTCAGGGTTGTATCACTTGTAAGGCATATGNGGGTTTTATTTAAGGTGGGAGCGATTTAATATGTTCTTCCTTCAGGTGCATTGCGGTCTCCAGGCATCCACCTTCTCATAGGAGATGTAACGTTGGCTTGGGTAGCTGCTGTTCAGGGTTGTATCACTTGTAGGGCATATGGCACGCACATGATGATGCATAGTTGCAGCAAAAAAAAGTAGTCTATATATGCATAATGCATCAAAGTCTACAAAAAAAAAACTGGGCGTGCAAAATTTTTTTTTATGTCGCTACCAGTAATTGTTACGGTTGGCAACATTCCTGTAGATTGTAGCAACACCAAACGTGTTACAGAGACGCGACGAAAATAAATAAATAATACTTTAGCATTGGAAATTTCAATTTTTGCCTTTGTTTGCATTCTGAACGTTCAACTCACTCCAACATCTCAAGGACAGGTCTGTGTGCAAGTTGAGGAAGCGACACACACAAACACTACGCACCGCCTTGCGCCGGTGCAGGCTATAAGATACGTATACTTGATGCGCCGTGAATTACACTACACTTGGTGCAACATAAATATCAGATAAAGTTTCATGTACTGTACTACATACAGTACATACTTTAAATGCATGATTTGTGTTTGCTTTGAAATGTATAATAGGTACTGTGTTTTATCACTGTTTCTTTGAGCCAATATCACTGTACCATTAATAGTAAAAATGTGTAAATTCGATTATCCGGGTTTTTCAATACAAATTGGCTTATTCGTGTTTTCTCTGGTCCCGATCAACACGGTCAATCGGGAGTTTACTGTATGGGGAGGAAGAAGGGTGCATGGCTGAGAGAGAGATGGAAAGAGGGAGAGGGAGAGGGAGAGGGAGGAAGAGGGAGGATGAGAGAGGGAGTGAGTAAAGGGAGAGGAAGGGAGTAAAAAATATGGTGGTTAGGGGGAAGGAGGGGGAGAGAGGGGGCAATGGAGTGATATACAGGAAGGGTGAAAGAGAGGAGGGGGAAAAGGGGGTTGATAAAGAGAGTTGTGAGAGGGGGGAGGGATATGGGGTTTGAGAGAGCAAGGGGCAAAAAAGGGGGCAGAGAGGGGGATATGGAGCTCAGCTAGTTAACCGCTTCCTTTCTCATCAGGTTTGTAAGGGGAGGGTGGATACCAGAATTACTGTGCACTGAAGAGCAATTTGTCGTAGCAATGATAAACGGTGACACGTTTGACATATTTCACATCCAGTTATTAGACGTTTGCATAAACAACCAGCTTAAAAACTATTGTTGCGGGAAATCTTAAGCAACGGGACTGAAAGAGATTTCTATCTATGCAATATCTGATAAACGATAAAAGTGCATAATGTTATCATTATTTATACATGAATTTTGGTGGGACCACTAAAAATTTATTGTGGATACGGTTTATCAGTACATGTGTTTTCGGTACATCGAGAGTCCACTGTAAATACCGAAAAGTCAATTACAAAAAAAATTGACATGAGATGGTAGAAAAAAAATTGAATATTGGTGGAAAACAGTTCACTATATGTTACTAATATTGTAATGATGTTGGATTTTAACAAATTAGTATATAAAGATGACATGAGTACAAGTATTCAAAACCTCACATTTCTTTATTAAAGAAAATAAGTAAAAAATAAAAAAATTATTTTCCTCACACTTTGTTAGTTGACTGATGGGGGCAGTGCACCTTACTTGCCTCAGGTGCTTGAATGTAATACTGATGTGCAGACTTCGCAGACACTGCACAATCATCTTAATCATTAGCAGGGACTACTTTGGACTAGTCTCTAGCATGGGAAGGGCCAGTTTGCCTTGTCATGGTGTTCCAGCATAAAGTCTATAGCAAGTTACTCACACCACAAAATGTTGGCTCCACGGACCTGCTTAGCCATCATTTGTGTCATGGGTTACAGTACTCTTTGTAAGGCCTGGCCAACAAGATGGAAGATCTCAAGCAACAGTTCTTATATGCAGGCGACACAAACAAAGACACTGAAGTCTGGTGACATGCTCCTACATGCACGCACTACACAAGTGTGTGGCAGCACAGAACTTATGGAAGAGGAATGCATCTACTTCACTCCAGGAGACATGCAAGCTAGAGAAGGAGAGAGGTATAATTCTAATGGGGCCCTCTTGAAACAATCATGGTCTAACTGGCAGCAGCTGTTGATGGCTATGGAAAAGTCGATAACTTAACTTCTGTTGGTTAGCAAAGGGAATAATGACAGTGGTAGAAGAATGTCAGAGGCATCTTACACAATCACAATGTCGAAATGAGTTTAGTATTTGTGCAGCTGCCTTAAAAACACAAGAGAAAGGGAGGAACGAACTAAAGGAATGTCATTCATGCCAGATGGGTTATGTCAATCTGTGGCAGAATTGTCCTAGATCTGGTCAACTACCTCACACTGGAGTGAAGTCACATTATTGAAGGATCCCAAGCACCCTCTTACTAATAAAAGATGAAGTTGTATTGCACAAACAACTCAAAGGCTGAGGCAGTTGTCAAAACAGTAGCAATATGGAACCACAAGCACAATCTGTCCTGAAGTATATCTCCTAAGTTAGACAATAGGCCCGACTAGTACATGATGTATAACTCCCCAATATTTTGACAGTGTTAAAGTAAACCACCAATCACATACTATACTCACCTCATCCACCACCTGCTGAGGGTGAGGCATCTGCGATGTAGACAGGAAGCAGTTTAAAAAATGGCTCACCCCAGCTGACAAACTCATCAGCTCTATGCTCTGCAATACCACAAAACAGAACACTGGCTCTATTTAAGTGCAAATGTTATATCTTAAATTTTTAAATAAAAATTCCCATTTTGTACAAGGAAAATAACTTACTAGAATTAAAACAAAAAAAAATATATTTCAGATTACTAAGTATTTAAATTGTAACCCAATTCTTCGTAAGATCTACAAATAAAGAAAATCTTACTACTTTAAAAACTATTATATTAGTTTTAAGAAATATATACATGTGAGTTTTTGCTTATTTTTATTTGATATTATTTTTGCAGTATTTAATTTTAATTATTAAAGTAATTTAGATTTGGATATTCTTTATATTATTGTAAATGTTTGTGCCAGCATACGCGGTTATACAATAAATCTTAATTAATATTATTGGTTAATAAAGTTTATTTTTATTATTTGAAATTAAGGTATTATTTTATCCTGAACCATTAATTTTATTAATTAAATTTAAACAGGTTTTAATATCCCAAATTTTGGCCTGATTAGTACTGTACTTGCAAAAAAAAATATTCTCAACACAGAATTCTAGGCTACTGTTCCTTAAGGTACAACAGAATTATACAAAAGCTTTTCCAGTTTTTGACAAACTTTATTGTCACATGTGCATAAAAAAACAGACCAGTTTGTAAAATATACAGAATTAAAATTAATATACAATTCTGTGGTTTGTTCCAGTAGAAACTAGAAATTTCAGTTGGGAAATAAAATTAAACAAAGCCTACCAGTGTTACTACAGTAGAACTTGACTAATACGACACCTCACAGACTCACAGTTTCCATAAATAAGGTTGTTACAACAGGTCAATTGCTGCAGATATTTTATAGAATTTAGACCCACCCCTTACCCCTATGTATCAAAATTTGTACATGATGTCAGTGTTCAATCATCTCTTATGCAAAAATTACACTTTTAATAGCTAGACATAATCTAAAAAAAATTATACCTGTGAGGACTGATACAGACGGACATCTTTTGTTAACAAGGTTATCACCAAAAGGTGAACAAGAAGGTGAACACCCTCTTGTATTCAAGTCCCATGTGCATACTGTACACACAACAGTAGTACTTGAATGTTGCAGCATGCCAGTTACTCATTTCCACCACAACACACAAAGATTTTACAAACATAACAAATCACTAATACAGAATTAAAATCTGTTTCATACTCTCAAATTAACAATATCGACATAATAAACGTACGGGAAGTACATAAATGTATAAAATGCAAATGTAAACAAACTACTTGCACAAGAAGGTAAAGTAAACGAAAAAATAGAACAGTCTCTAAATGATTCTAACTAGCACGCAAGCCACTTGCAAACAAGTTAGCCAGCACACAATGCACGTCAACTTGAACAAGAAAGGTGTACACCTTCTTGTACTAGAAAGTGAACCGCGTGAAACAGACTTTATACTTGGCCTCCCCTTGTCCCCCGAAATGTTAAAAAAATTGAGCAGCACGAGGATTTGCAGAGCATAGTAAGTGTCTATGTTCAATCGTCCCTGGCATAAAACCAACAAGATTTTAGCATGGAATATTAATTTAATTCAGTAGTCGGGCATCTTCCAAATAAAATGATACATACCACAGAAGGGTACCGGCGACCTCCTTCGTCACTAATAAATTACAAAAACAAATTGGACAGAACCCATCTCCCAAATAAAATGATGCCACAGAAGTATATCTGCAACCTCCCTTGAAACCAATTACAAAAACTATAGCATTGGATACTGCGTACTTTTTGCACCATAAAAACTGAAGTTTTATTGTTTATACAGCACACAAACAATACTTTCTGAAACCCAGGTTGCAGAAACTCTGGTTTCAACTGACTGTATAAACACACTGGCGGTCACACTGTCTGTTACATATCATGAACCCCAAGGGATGAACCCAGTAAAGGGNTCTGCAATACCACAAAACAGAACACTGGCTCTATTTAAGTGCAAATGTTATATCTTAAATTTTTAAATAAAAATTCTCATTTTGTAGAAGGAAAATAACTTTCTAGAATAAAAAAAAAAATATATATATATATATATTTTAGATTACTAAGTATTTAAATTGTAACCGAATTCTTCGTAAGATCTACAAATAAAGAAAATCATACTACTTTAAATACTACAAACAAAATAGAAATTAAGGTATTATTTTATTCTGAACCATTTTTTTTATTAATTAAATTTAAATAGGTTTTAAGATCCCAAATTTTGGCCTGATTAGTACTGTACTTGCAAAAAAAATATTCTCAACACAGAATTCTAGGTACAACAGAATTATACAAAAGTTTTTCCAGTTTTTGACAAACTTTATTGTCACATGTGCATAAAAATACAGACCAATTTGTAAAACGTACAAAATTAATATACAATTCTGTGGTTTGTTCCAGTAGAAACTAGAAATTTCAGTTGGGAAATAAAATTAAACAAAGCCTACCAGTGTTACTACAGTAGAACTTGACTAATACGACCTCACAGACTCACAGTTTCCATAAATAAGGTTGTTACAACAAGTCAATTGCTGCAGATATTTTATAGAATTTAGACCCACCCCTTACCCCTACATATCCAAATTTGTACATGAAGTCAGTGTTCAATCATTTCTTATGCAAAAATTACACTTTTAATAGCTAGACATAATCTAAAAAAAATTATACCTGTGAGAACTGATACAGATGGACATCTTTTGTTAACAAGATAATCACCAAAAGGTGAACAAGAAGGTGAACACCCTCTTGTATTCAAGTCCCATGTGCATACTGTACACACAACAGTAGTACTTGAATGTTGCAGCATGCCAGTTACTCATTTCCACCACAACACACAAAGATTTTACAAACATAACAAATCACTAATACAGAATTAAAATCTGTTTCATACTCTCAAATTAACAATATCAACATAATAAATGTACGGGAAGTGCATAAATGTATAAAATGCAAATGTAAACAAACTACTTGCACAAGAAGGTAAAGTAAATGAAAAATAGAACAGTCTCTAAATGATTCTAGCTAGCACGCAAGCCACTTGCAAACAAGTTAGCCAGCACACAATGCACGTCAACTTGAACAAGAAAGGTGTACACCTTCTTGTGCTAGAAAGTGAACCGCGTGAAACAGACTTTATACTTGGCCTCCCCTTGTCCCCCGAAATGTTAAAAACATTGAGCAGCACGAGGATTTGCAGAGCATAGTAAGTCTATGTTCAATCGTCCCTGGCATAAAACCAACAAGATTTTAGGATGGAATATTTATTTAATTCAATAGTCGGGCATCTTCCAAATAAAATGATACATACCACAGAAGGGTACCGGCGACCTCCTTCGTCACTAATAAATTACAAAAATAAATTGGACAGAGCCCATCTCCCAAATAAAATGATGCCACAGAAGTATATCTGCAACCTCCCTTGAAACCAATTACAAAAACTATAGCATTGGATGCTGCGTACTTTTTGCACCATAAAAATTGAAGCTTTATTGTTTATACAGCACACAAAGAATACTTTCTGAAACCCAGGTTGCAGAATCTCTGGTTTCAAATGACTGTATAAACACACTGGCGGTCACACTGTCTGTTACATATCATGAACCCCAAGGGATGAACCCAGTAAAGGGTGGAAGATGTGGGAAAGGGTGATTGGGGAGGAGGTGAAGACTGGAANGTGGAAGATGTGGGAAAGGGTGATTGGGGAGGAGGTGAACACTGGAAGTTAAAAAGCTAGAATGTATCTGCCTCTCGTCATATTTGACAGACAAACATTAACAAACAGAAATCAAAACTCACGAGAAATCCAAGTCATAATAACACAAGCAAAGTGAGAAGGCAAATGAACAAGAGCACGATGGCAGGACAAACCCTGATGGGAGTCGCACTGCACATGAAAACATTCAGCCGCCTGACAGATGGAGAGTGGGTGGAGTTAATAGCTAAGGCTGGTTCCTAAGGGGGTGGTATATATTTTTTAATATGAGCTGGCTTGGCCCGTACAGTGCTCATGAAGATAAATGCAATGTGAACCAACTAAAAAAAGTGCAAAAAATTAATTTATTGGCATATTTCCCTCAAATTATTGACTTTTTTCACCAAAATTTTTCACGGTTTCTCAAAATGAGTTGTTATAAAAAATATGGTCGCTTTAAATGGGGTCGATATAGAGAGGTTATACTGTAAATAAATTTAAAAAACCTGAATGTGCTTTGATTTTTCTGAACGGGTAGCGAAGAATACAAACAAAAAATGCACTGTAATGTAATCCAATAGTACCCAAAAATTTGTACAGCGAATGTGCCTATTTCCGAATGCTAAAAACAATGTGATATTGTTTATTGTTAATGTTCTTAGTTGCAAATCGCATTCGAGATGTATACAGTGTATCTATTTAACAGTGTATTTGGGTTTTTATTCAAATGTGCCAATTTCCAAAAGCTGGAAACATTTAAATAAATTTTGTCTGTTATAAATATTCTTATTTTCAAAACACGTTCAAGAGGCATATAGTATATTTATTTAACAGTGTATTTGTGTTTGCATAAAATTGGCCACCATCTTCCCAACCTAAAAACCAACATGTAATTAAGAAGCAGATTTTAATAATTCAGTGTATGAGAATTGACTATTGAGAATAAAAGTAGCTTTAAAGGAATCAATAACTGAGTATCAGAATAGAAAATTCTGGAATTGTCCCGTTCCTAGTAATTAATTTTAAAAATCAGATTTTATTCAGTTGTAACACTATTGTACTAACATATTGATTGTTGAACAACAAACCCACCTACAGTATTGCGTACATCCTCAGAACTCCAGCAAGAAAACAACTTGCTACTTTATGCAACACTTTTCCGCTGTCCAACTCTCTGGAGTATACTGCTATGACGTACCTGCATGTAGGAGTTGAAAACATGTTTGGCTGCCCGCACCATCAACTCGCACACCACGATATTGTACNATGACGTACCTGCATGTAGGAGTTGAAAACATGTTTGGCTGCCCGCACCATCAACTCGCACACCACGATATTGTACAGGTACTCAAGCTGCTTCACTTTAGCCATCATATGCGCTATCTTGCCCAGGTAGCGCATGTTAATGCCACGGTTGTGAAGTGCCTCCGCCAACGTAGTCCCATCCATCGATGCAGCAGTGTGGTCCAGGCAGTCCCGGATCTACACAGCACAGACACACACCCACTATTAGTTTGCAATGCAATTTCATTTGTGTATTCTTATACTAATCTAATCATGGCTGCCAGTTTGAAGTCTTGAAATTAATAGATCCAGTCTATAACAAATCTTTAAATGAACCATACAAAACATCAGTAAAATATAGATGAAAATATCTTGAACAATCATAAAAGTAATTAGTTTCAGATGGTACAAAATCAAATCTGCAAAGTCAATAATATGACAGAACAATCAGATGCACTTAGCATAGAATGTGTCACTATATACAAGTAGATTGTGCAAAACCAAGTTTGGAAAAAAGCTCGTTACTCATTATACTAAAATATACACAGTAATGTAGAATAATTTCAGTAAGTATGTAAAGTATGTATGGAAGGCATGTACTAACGAAGGTAGGTATCTGAACGGTGATCAGGAAATCTGCAGCATCCTTGACCAGTTGCCGCTGTTTCTTGAGCTGTGTCCCAGTTGGGTCAACGTGCTTCACGCCCGGGGAGTACACATCAGGGTTGAACCTCACATCAAACTCTGTCTCTCTCAGTGAGCCAACAGCCAGCGCAGCCTTCCGAACAATGTCTTTNCAGGGTTGAACCTCACATCAAACTCTGTCTCTCTCAGTGAGCCAACAGCCAGCGCAGCCTTCCGAACAATGTCTTTCGTGTTCTCTTCCACTGCCAACAATGAGATCAAATTTTTTCACACAATTATGTATTAACTCATTCTGTTACCAGTAAAAATCTTTCACTTAAACCCCTGGGCTCAAAAAACCGAAAACATTTGAGTTTTTAATTTTGGCTAAAATTTATGAACCAGAAACTATTCTGGCAGTCGTGCAACGTCAGTTCAAAAAATTATAACCCTGAATATTTTTGTCNCAGGGTTGAACCTCACATCAAACTCTGTCTCTCTCAGTGAGCCAACAGCCAGCGCAGCCTTCCGAACAATGTCTTTAGTGTTCTCTTCCACTGCCAACAATGAGATCAAATTTTTTCACACAATTATGTATTAACTCATTCTGTTACCAGTAAAAATCTTTCACTTAAACCCCTGGGCTCAAAAAACCGAAAACATTTGAGTTTTTAATTTTGGCTACAATTTATGAACCAGAAACTATTCTGGCAGTCGTGCAACGTCAGTTCAAAAAATTATAACCCTGAATATTTTTGTCNCAATTTATGAACCAGAAACTATTCTGGCAGTCGTGCAACGTCAGTTCAAAAAATTATAACCCTGAATATTTTTGTCCAGTGGTGTTAGTTCTTTTATCTGCTGCCAGATATCACCATAGAACACGTAAAATGACAATTAGTTACTTATTTGTATGCTAGGTAGCACTAAACAAATTTTTGTTCATTATGAAGAACCATGTACATTGTATTGTCTGTTCCTCGTACTAATTTTTTTTGAGATAACGTATTATAAATGACCTATCAATCTCACTTCAGTTACTTTGTTGATTCCTAGATAGCATAATAGTTTACTTTACTCGTTTATTGAACAAGCAAGTGGTGGGAAAACATTTGAGGTATATTGCAATGTGTTTTCTGTATGATAACTTTGTGTAAATAAAAGTTTGTATGACATGATTATAAAAATGGAGTGTGACGAACAACTGCATTTAGAATTTAGTGAATCAGAAACTGAATCAGATAGTGAAGATGTTTCATCAGATGAGGAAATTGATTCAAGCAGTTGTGAAGATATTATTAGAAATGCTCGTCAGTGGGTGGAATTTGACACTATCACCTGCTCCACCAAGGTTTTCGTTTACAGGTAATACTGCTATTCATTTTGTGCATTACCATGATGAAGACATATCAACCACTTTATTGATGATGAACTATTGGATATTACTGTCAAAGAGACAGATAAGTTTGCTCAAGAAAAGAAAAAAGTGATGAAATATGCATTTTTATCGCCATTGTGATGCTTCAGAGTATCATGAAAAAACAACTATCAAATGTATTGGATAAAAANAAATATGCATTTTTATCGCCATTGTGATGCTTCAGAGTATCATGAAAAAACAACTATCAAATGTATTGGATAAAAAAAACCAATTCTTGGAAACCCCAATTTTTTTAAATAAAATTCTAAGTCAGGCAAGGCTTTTGATGCTAAAGAAATGTCTTCATTCTTCAGACAGTAACATTTACGATCCTGAAAGCACCCACAACCAAAACTCAACAAAATTTGGCAAGTTTTACAGCACTTGAATAATAAGTTTCGCAGTGCATGTACTCCAAAACAGGATGTTACCATTGATAGGTAACAGTTTGATGATGTCAAAAATCCAATTAGGCTGGGTGCAGTACTTGCCCTTGAAGAGAGCAAGGTTGGGAATAAAGAGCTTCATGATTTGCGAGTCCCTGAGTGGTTACGAGTGAGTAAGTGAGTGTGAGTGAGTATGAGAGATTGTCAGGTGCTTGACAGCGGCGTTATTAATGCCCACAGTAGTTTCAAGTCTAAAACATACACTAAACCTCCACAGGAGGCAGAAACAAAAATTAGGTAAAAACAGACAAAATTCTCCACAGGAGGCAAAAGGCCAGTCAGAAAAACCACTAAGAAAATAGGATAAAATACTTTAGAAGGGCAACAACACAAAAACAAAATAACAAGTCACAACACATTAAAAAGACCTGTCACACGTAAAAATGGGAATACGCCGCTAACAGACGTACCCCCATCACGCAGTATTCACTGTAGGTCATCATGATAAGTGAGCCAATCCTGGTCATACCTGAGACACTCCACCAGAATGTGCCAGACAGTCAAGGGAGTACCACAGGCATCACACTCAGGAGGGGGTTCCCCACTAAGCAGATATGTGTCAGACAAGTGTGACCGATGTGAAGGAGAGAAAGCACGACATCTTCCCTGTGGAAACTAGAANAAATATGCATTTTTATTGCCATTGTGATGCTTCAGAGTATCATGAAAAAACAACTATCAAATGTATTGGATAAAAATAACCAATTCTTGGAAACCCCAATTTTTTTTTATAAAATTCTAAGTTNAATAACCAATTCTTGGAAACCCCAATTTTTTTTTATAAAATTCTAAGTCAGGCAAGGCTTTTGATGCTAAAGAAATGTCTTCATTCTTCAGACAGTAACATTTACGATCCTGAAAGCACCCACAACCAAAACTCAACAAAATTTGGCAAGTTTTACAGCACTTGAATAATAAGTTTCGCAGTGCATGTACTCCAAAACAGGATGTTACCATTGATAGGTAACAGTTTGATGATGTCAAAAGTCCAATTAGGCTGGGTGCAGTACTTGCCCTTGAAGAGAGCAAGGTTGGGAATAAAGAGCTTCATGATTTGCGAGTCCCTGAGTGGTTACGAGTGAGTAAGTGAGTGTGAGTGAGTATGAGAGATTGTGAGGTGCTTGACGGCGGCGTTATTAATGCCCACAGTAGTTTCAAGTCTAAAACATACACTAAACCTCCACAGGAGGCAGAAACAAAAATTAGGTAAAAACAGACAAAGTTCTCCACAGGAGGCAAAAGGCCAGTCAGAAAAACAACTAAGAAAATAGGATAAAATACTTTAGAAGGGCAACAACACAAAAACAAAATAACAAGTCACAACACATTAAAAAGACCTGTCACACGTAAAAATGGGAATACGCCGCTAACAGACGTACCCCCATCACGCAGTATTCACTGTAGGTCATCAGGAACATGATAAGTGAGCCAATCCTGGTCATACCTGAGACACTCCACCAGAATGTGCCGGACAGTCAAGGGAGTACCACAGGCATCACACTCAGGAGGGGGTTCCCCACTAAGCAGATATGTGTCAGACAAGTGTGACCGATGTGAAGGAGAGAAAGCACGACATCTTCCCTGTGGAAACTAGAAACAACATGACGAGCGCAAACAAGCAAGTCTGAGATGGCACGTAATTTGTTGGACAGCGGGAAAAAAGTCCACTCCCGCTCCCAAGCATACCAGACAAGGCCACGGACTGCATGCAGCATATCGCATACAGGGACACGAGGATCACAGGGAGGAAGGCTGCATGCCTTCTTAGCCACCATATCCACTACTTCATTGCCAGGGACATCCACATGCTCTGGAACCCACAGGAACACAACGCGATCACCAATTTGCACAGCCCCCACCAGCTTGTCCCGGAACATGGAAAGAAGTGGATGAGCTGTGTAGCTAGATTGAATAGCTGTTGAGGCACTCGTAGAATCTGAGCACACAAGACATTTACGGTGAAACCTCCTACTGAAAAAGACAGTACCTTGAAAATAGCATAAAGCTCTGCAGTTCTGCAAGATGGATGAAGTACAAAAAGATACTGAGAAGCACCAGTGACAAAGGCGCACCCAGTCGAGATATCTGATTTGGAGCCATCAGTGTAAAAGCAAGTAAAACCATGGAACACAAAAGACACAAGATAAAGGAAAAGGGCCTTGTAAACAACAGGAGTGGTCATTTTAAGAAATTCCGCCAGGTCGAGGCGCACCTCAACTTGTGTCAGCCATGACTGGTCACGGCAAGACCAAGGCAACACATGCAGAGGTAAATCAGCTCCAGGGCCTGGGCAAATCAGACAGATACTGGCTGAGGAGAACATGGTCTAGCGGAGTACAACCGTTCTTGGGGTGGATGGAAAAAGCAGTATGGTGAAGGTGAGAAGGGTCCGAACACATCTGCACCCCATAGGATAGAAGCAGTTGGTCATGTCTGTAGTGGAGAGGAGGTTCACCAGCCACTGCACAAATACTGATAACACATCGGAAGAAGGAAAGATGACAAGTTTTTAATAGGAGTGGACCACCTGTGTCTTGGCAGTGGAAAAGTGGAATCCACAGCTGTCTGCCCAGTCGCTAAGGTGGTGGACGACAAGCTGTACCTGACGTTCTGCCATGCACAGAGATGCAGCACATACAGGGCACATTCCACAGGGGGTCGAACGACAGGTATAATACCATTAATGGCGATGGTAAGCAGGATGACACTCAAAATGCTCCCCTATGGCACACCATTCTCTTGAACGAACTCCTGAGAATAGGAAGCATCATTGCGTACTCTGAATGTATGGAAGGACATAAATTTCTGCATAAAGCCAGGGAGGGAGATGTCCACAAAATCGCCAAGTGGACAGCTGTTGCAAGATACTATGTCGCCACGTTGTGTTGTACGCCTTCTCCAGGTCAAAGAAGAAAGCAAGGAGGTGCTGCCCTCGTAAAAATGCTGGCTGTATGGCAGCCTCCAAGCTGACCAAATGATACACCACAGAATGATTTCGGCGGAAACCACACTGAAGAGGAGATAAAAGCTGCCAGGACTCCAGGCAGTTCATCAGACGAGCATTAACCATGCCCTCCACAGTCTTACAGACACAGCTGGTGAGGGAAACAGGGCGATATCTGGAAATATCCCCTTTGACTTTCCCTGGTTTCAAGAATGGCACAAGGGTTGACTCACACTACTTCAAGGGGAAAACACTAGAGGTCCAAATATTATTAAAAATTCTCAGCAAAAACAGTTTCCTGTCGAGTGGGAGGCGTTGCAACAAAGGATAATGGATATTGTCGAGGCCAACAGATGTATGCTTTGAGAACGATAATGACTGCTCCAACTCAAGAAAGGTGAAAGGCTGGTTGCAGTCCTCCTCATCCGAGCCGCCAAAGTGGATACCCACCATCTCGCATGTCTCTTTGATGGCTCGAAATGAGGGAGTATAATGTGCAATGCTCAAAACATCCGCAAAAATATTGACCCGAAAAAATTTGCTACGTTTTTCTCCTTGGTAACAATATTGTTATTGACCTGAAGGAAGGGAACTTGTGTGCTGAGAGATTATCCACACAACTTCTGAACATTGTCCCAGATAAACTTACAGGTAGCATGTACCGTCAGCGACAAAATGAAGTCCCTCCAGGATTTCCACCAGCTGTCCTTGATGACAAGTCGAACGTGAACCCGACAGATGTGGAAGAGCTCCAGGTTAGTTTGAGTGGGATGAGCACTAAAGCATGAGCGCACTTGTGTCGGGCAAGCACAGCATCCCTGCATTCATAGCTAAACCAAGGAACACGCCTAAGACCACAAGGTGAAGATTGGGGGATGGCAGCCTCCGCTGACATGAAAATAGAGTTAAAGAGTTCCACTGCCACATTCACATCAAGAGGAACCTCAGCAGTGAAGTGGAGGGAACGCTGGAAATGAGCCCAGTCTGCTTTCTTAAGCACCCACCGAGGTGGTATGGATGGGGCAGCAAACGACATATGATCCAATATAATTGGGTAATGGTCACTTCCACAGAGACCTGGATAAATAGACCAATCAAAGTGGGTGACCAAAGCTGGGCTACAAAAAGAAATATCTATAAAGGACGAAGTGCCAGTATAGATGGTGAAGTGTGTAGGAGCACCAGTGTTCAACAGGGCAATATTAGAACTGGTGAACCACAACTTGACTACAAGACCCCGGCCGTCCCTGTGGTTTGAACCCCATATCTGATTGTAAGCGTTGAAGTCACCTACGATCAGAAATGGAGGTCGGAGCTGAGATGAAAGCTCCTCAAAATCAGTTAACCTGACATGCTGGTGTGGGGGGGGGAGGGTACATATATGCTACAGTGACAAACACAAGAGGAACACCCTGACCGCCATTGCATGCAGAGCAGTGCAAATGGCAACAGCTTCATGATAAACAGAATCCTTCACCACAAGACAGACACTACTAAAGGCATGCTCGATCAACACGTTATCCAGGCGGTAAAACATGTGACCTCAAAGGAAGACCGTATGAGTGGAACAAAAGTGCATTTCCTAAAGGCAAATTACTGTAGGGGTGAGTAACACTTCAAGCTGTTTCAGTTCTTCAAGATTATTAAAATAACCTCAGCAGTTCCACTGTATGAGGGATATGAGTTATGGGAAGGAAGTATGGGAAAACAATTATTTCAATTTCCTCCTATGTCTGTTTGTAACTGGCTTAAAGCATCCCGAGCTTTCACCCGTGTTCTGCACTTCAACATCAACCACCATTTCGGCTTCTGGCTCAGGAGAGACAGGTTGGCATGGTGGCGAGTTGATAATGTGATCCTGCGTTTCAAGGTTCACTTGCAGAAAGGGATGTAAGTGACTTAACGTTTCTTGCAGTAGCTGGCTGTCAAGATTTGGCAATAACAGCACATTTTTTGACAGTTTCTTCTCACTGACCCACACTGCATAGCAACAGTTGAGGTACAGGTAACCAGAACTTGCTGTGGCTTTGGTGCACTCACAGACACTTCTGTCTGGGTAGCCACATCAACTGTCTTGAGTACATGCATTATTTACTGCTGGTCGAGCATTGGCAACAAAACTGTATGGAACAAAAGATTTCAGGCCCTGATAAGCATGGAAGCGTTTCCGTGCCTCGACAAAGGAAACCTGGTTGGTGGCATGGATGCACTGAACAGCCTGCCCCTCCTGGTAGACACGGCACTCCTTCGACCAGACATGATGTCCTTTGCTGCAGTTCACACCGCATAGGTTTGCTGCACTGAGGTCTAACAGGATGCGATGGGTCAGTAAATTTTGGACAAGCTGGTGGATGTTAACATTTTGCAGATGAATGGCCCAACTGTTGACAATTGTAACAACGCAGAGAAACATGAAAAAACTCCTTTACACACAAGTTCAAATAGCAGACTTTGATAACAGATGGGAGGTCACGCGCACCAAAAGTCAGGATGAGAGTAGCTGTAAGTGACTTGACACATGAGTAGACTTTAGCACATGACGAATATCAGTGACATAGAGTGTCTGCAGCTCATTTAAAATCTTGCTTTCTGGGATTGCAATCAGGTCGGGAGACCAGATGACGCCCTTGCTGGAGTTGAGAGACACATAGGACTTGACCTCAACAGGGAACTTTGCAGTTGCCCCACTGAAAGTCTTCATCGCCAAGAGCCCTCATGACTGGGCAGCATTCGACATCTCCACCATCAGAAGTTCACGCCTTTATTTTATCTTCTTACAGTTAGCAAAAGAACCACCGGCTGTTCCATCAATAACATTTTGCAATTAAAAAGGCAATACCTTTTCAAAAGTGTGGCCTTCTAAACCTTGGATAACCAAAATGAATGGTGAAGGTAACTTAACAGGAGTAGACTGACGCAATATTGAACCACAATCCGAATCGCTACCTGTGTCATCTTGGTGCAATTTTAAGTGGCTGTTGAGGGTGCCACTCTTTTGGGGAGTGCTTTTAGAAGCCATGGTGTAGGCCCCTTGTACTGGGACTCGTCAGCCTCAACCAGCTGTTGAAAAA
>NQII01000173.1:576908-613080 GCA_002778355.1 Clitarchus hookeri | reverse complement strand
GAAGAAGAAAAGCCAGCAGTTACAACACCTCACGGACTGTGCCATTAGGAGGGAGACCAACCTCCTACAGACCTAAGTAGTAAGTAGGAACAGCTACCCTTCGCCGCTATTCCTGAAATTACTGCCCCAGTAGCAAACGGAAGTGTACACGAGGGGCAAATCATACATCCTGAGCGAGGCCAGTTTTATTCCCTTACCGAGGAAAACATCCCATGCTCCCTACTATAGAGAACACTCTTTAGTGCCATTTCAGGGGACTTATGGTTGATTACACTGGCCTCCTCAGCCATGACAACTCCTCCTGTTAAGAAGGCACCAATTGAAGCTACGTCGGTGTACATGTACATGGACCGTCACCAACAAAGGCACCATGTATGGTCACACAATTAGGAGGCAACACTCATTGATGAGGACAGACCCTCATTAGGAAGAAGGACATTGTCCTGGCCTGAGATGATGCTGTAGAGAAGGAAGATGCGACGGGACCTGGTAAGATGGGAAGAAAGAGATTGCAAAAGAGAAGATGATGAAAGAAGCATGAGATGATGGTTCAAACAAAGTTCAGATCCCGACAGCATCCGCGATTAGTTGCCTCTAACGACAAACACGGGGTGGCAGTGGTGATATACTAAAATCCCGTCACCACATGGGGGTTGGTAACATGTGGTCCATAATCATATACACGGGGAAAGGTATGTACATAATTCAATGAAGAATACAAAGACTTGCCTCAGTCATGGCAAACTGTTATAACACTAATGAAACCACTTTTGAATAAAGGTGATTTCTTAACTGTTGACAACTACTACACATCTCCCCAAACTATGTTTATGACACTGTACGGCAATCGAGAAGAGATTGTAATGACGCAATATTCTTAATTTTTCGGGACACAGGTGTAAAATTCTTTTGTGTGTATTTAGCTTTGAAAAGCTTCGTAATATTTTATCAGGTTTAAAGTTAAAGCCGCGGTGGTTCGTTTCCAGTGATAGTTTGTTTATCGAGCAGACGTGTGCTTTTGAAGGTTATCCGACGGACATCTGCTGTTTACGTTGTAACAGGAGTCAGTTTACCGTCTAGTTTCGAAAGTTGTTGTTTTGGTTATGTGTCAGCATTATACAGAAACTTTCCGGCTGCGACGTGACGTTCGGTTCTCTGGAAGTGGACGGTGTCAACAGTTTTAGTTTCCTGTGACGCAGTTGCAGGTACAATAACATGTTGTGAGCGCGGGACACAGCGTAGTTTTGGATGACGCTACTGGCAGATGCCGGATGCCATGCGCTTATCTTAGGAGAAGGGGGGGATAGGCCTGCCTAATATATACTGGTGGTGCCTATCGCCTAAAAGAAAAAGTAACCAACCGTCGAAGAAGACGCATCGGGCGTGAGAAGACGCACCAGTCCGAAAGGGCGTGGGCCGTTAGGGTGCCAGGAGGGAACGAACATCCCTCCTGCCTTCGGAACTTAGTCTTGCGATGCAAGTTTGAGACATTAATAAACTGTAAATGACTGTGGCGCTGTTTTCTGCACTGGTATAATTAATTATGAAAGTTCGTACTCTGCAAACTGGAACTTTGTCTACATGATAAATAAAGTATAAAGCAAACTAATCTAGAAATTTTTTTAAATTAATCGGCGTCACGTGGTACTGAGTCTCGTATTCTACCTATGAGCAAGCCGTGGCAATGTAAACATTCTGCAGTGTAATAAGTCCGCAACGTTACACGTTGGGCGCCTAACTGTGAGGCTGCATTATTATAAATACGGAAATAACGAGGCGGGAACAATACAAGATGTGCCTCCATCTTTTCACAACAACAAATAAGAGAAATTGCTGCATTTCAGAGAGGAAAAATTACAGCAATAAAAAAGAAAGACAAGAAAGCTGTGTGCATGCTCACAGCCATTCATAATGCACAGATGACTACTGTACAGAAGAGGAATACTGAAAAGTTGAAACCTGTAGCAGTGGTTGCATATAATAAAACAATGGGTAGTGTTGACAAAATAGATTACCATCTAGCAGACAACTCTGCGACACAGAAAAAAGAAAAATATTACAAGGAAATATTTTTTTACCTCATTTGGCTCTGTGGAACACATTTGCTGTTCACAAAAAAATAGGTGGACAAAGAAATGCTCTTGATTTTCCGGTAATCGAATCAATGTTAAAAAAATTCTGGAATCAAGACAACAGTCCAAAACACCAGGTCGTCCATCTTTAATCACAAATCCTTTGCGAGTGACTGGTAGGCATTTCCCCTCCTTGATACCATGCACACCTAAGACGCAACACCCCCACCAGACTCTGTGGCATGTGTAGTTGCATTAGTGATTCTAAAGGTAAAAGAGCAAGAAGGGAATCCAGGTATATCTGTGAAGAATGTGATGTTGCCTTATGCATTGTTCCTTGCTTCAAAGCATACCATACAACAACAAACATTTGAAAACTTTGAGAAGCTACAAGTCTGTTTTACTAAAACAAAAAAAAATACTTTGTGTGTGTAAATAGTGTGTGGTATTTAAAAATAAATGTTCACACTTTTTTGTGTTATGTTAATGCCATGAGCAATGTATCATGTAATTATTGTGTGTGAAACTTTTCTGTAATAACTAGGTACACTACAGTAAGGTTAAAATTATTCTGCATTATTTTTCCGATGATATGGTGATGCCAAGAGTAATGTTGTATTTGTTGTGAGTGAATGGTTTATATAATAACTGCAGTGTAAAAGGTAAATATTTTTTGCAATAAATTAGTGAAGTAACCTATTCATTGTGGGGTTGCTGTATTTGTAAATTACTGATTTCAAAGCTTAGTTATTTTACCATGTTCAATTCCAGGGGAAAAAAAAAAAAAAAAAAATCACAATAAAAAAATATACTGAAAGAAAAATTAAAAAGTTGGAAGTGCCTAAGTTATAATTTACCTTGTGTATGAGTGTATGTGTGTGTGTGTGTGTGTGTGTGTGTGTGTGTATATATATATATGTGTGTGTGTATCTATCTATGCTATTCACAGTAAAGTGAGCACTTTTGAAAGCCTTCTCATGTGGAATAACAGTCAGTAAATGTGTTTTACTTTAGCCTTAGACGATAACTTCAGTATGCTGTGGAATATACACACTGTGTTTATTACTTAGATAGCAATATTTATGTAAAAAAAGTGGTTAAAGAATAAAATATTGCTGAAAGGAAAAAGTAACTAGGGTCTTAAAAGTGCTCTCTTGACCATGAACAGCTAACGTGATGCGGTCGGCAGCGCCTATATAAGACAACATGCGTCTGGTAAAGATACTAGATCGGTTACTGCAGCTACAATGGAAGGTTATCAAGATTTAAGTGAGTTTGAATGTAGTGTTATAGTCGGCGCACTAGAGATGGGACATAGCATCTCTGAGGTAGCAATAAAATTTGGATTTTCGCGTATGACCATTTCACGAGTGTACCGTGAATATCGGGAATCCTGTAAAACATAAAATTTTCAACATCGCTGCGGCCGGAAAAAGATCGTGAATGAACGGGACGAACTACGACTGACGAGAATCATTAAACGTGACAGGCGTATAAATCCTTTCCCAAATTGGCGCAGATTTCAATGCTGGGGCATCAACAAGTGCCAGCGTGCAAACTATTCAACGGATCATCATTGATATTGGCATTTGGAGCCGAAGGCCCACTCGTGTACCGTTGTTGACTGCACGACATAAAGCTTTACGCCTCGCCTGGGCCCGCCAACACCGCCATTGAACTGTTGATGACTGGAAACACGTCTCCTGGTCTGACGAGTCTCGTTTCCAATTGTATCGGGCGGAGGGACGTGTACGGGTATGGAGACATCCTCATGAATCCATGGACTCTACATGTCAACAGGAGACTGTTCAAGCTGGTGGAGGCTCTGTCATGGTATGGGGCGTGTGCAGTTGGCGTGAAATGGGACCCCTGATACGTCTAGATACGACTCTGACATGTAACAGATACGTAAGCATCCTGTCTGATCACCTGCACCCATTCATGTCCATTGTGCATTCCGACAGACGTGGACAATTCCAGCAGGACAATGCGACACACACGTGACAATGAGACACCCATGTCGAGAGTTGCTGCAGAGTGGCTCCAGGAACACTCTTCTGACTTTAGTCACTTCCATTGGCCACCTAAATCACCAGACATTAACATTATTGAGCATATCTGGGATGCCTTGCAAGAATAATGGTTTGAATTGTCTCCTGCATACCTTCAGACATTAGTCGAGTCCATGCCACGTCATCTTGTGGCACTTCTGCATGCTCGCGGGGCCCTATACGATATTAGGCAGGTGCACCAGTTTTTTTGGGTCTTCAGTGCATGCGTGTGTGTGTATATATATACATGAGTATGTGCGCATGCGCGCACACACACACACACACAGAGTTGTTTGTGAAAATTGCAACACCCAGAAAGAATGGCCCAAATTAATCCAAACTTGGAGAATGTGTAGAACAGTATACCAGCAATATGTGATAACAATTTCAGGGAGATGACATACATGTAGACCCAGCAGCGCCCTCTCTTGTATGACCGGAAAGGTCTGTGTTACGCCAAGCTCTGTCAGTCAAGCACCATAAAACAAAGTGAAAGCAAGTGCCAGTATACCTTGTCGACATCAAAGGGCGCCATATCAGCATGTGAGTGAGTTCGAACGGGGCACAATGATTGGTCTCCAGGAAACAGGTTTGTCATACAGTGACATTCTGGCTCGTGCAGGACATGCTGCTACAATAGTGATGCGTGTGTGGCACCAGTGGATAGAAGAGAGTCGTATGCGGCAACAAGCAGGTACTGGACAATGCAATGGGACCACAGCACTGGATGACCGCCATCTTGTCCGCATGGCCGTAACGGACTGTACAGCCTCGTCCACAGTGTTGGCTTGACACTGGAGCACTGCAATGGGTGTGGACCTCTCTACGTCGATGATTCGACGCCGTCTGCTGCGGACTGGACTGGTAGCACGCATGCCATTGCATCGACTTCCATTGTCCAGAAACCACAAATGCCTCAGACAGCAATGGGCACGTGAACGCAGTCGCTGGCATGCTGAGTGAAAAATGTAGTGTTTTTGGACTAGTCCCGCTTCAACCTGTTCTACAGTGATGGCCGCATACATGTTAGACGCTACTGTGGTGACAGTAATCTGGAAGCCTGGATGTGAAGTAGCATACCACGCAAACGCCAAGTGTGATGTTTTGGAGCGCCATTGGATACAACATGCAATCTCGACTCCTACGTAATTAGGGCAATCTGAACAGCTACATCAGGGAGGTTTTAGTGTCCTCTTTCAGGCAACTCCACAAGTCATATTTCAACAGGACAATGCCCGGCCACATGTGACGAGGAATGTGCAAGCCTTCTTCAATGAGCAACGGGTACCACAAGCTTCCCTGGCCTGCACGTTCGCCTGGCATGTCGCCCATCGAACATGTCTGGGATATGGTTGGTAGCCGACTTGTTCGTCACGAATCTCCAGCATCCACCGTTGATGCTTTGTGGACTCGCATACAAACCACATGGAGGGAGATTCCCCAGGAACATATCCAAGTCCTCGTTGATTCCATGCCACAATGTCTAGGGGCTCTAATTGCAGCATTTGGGGGCTTCACACCATACTGAATTCTCAAGGACAGAGATCATGTACGGTTCTGTAATCCGTATCAATTGTGTATTATCATGTACCTAATCTGTGGTATAAAGTTCATTTCAATTACATGTACCCTTCTTGGTGTTGCATTTTTCACAAATGTTAGAGTGTGTGTGTCATATATATGTCATACACACACAGTAGGGCCTCATATATATATATATATATATATATATGTATGTATATGTATATATTAGGGATGGGTCGGTTCGGTTCTTCGGTTCCAATTTTTACCGGTTCTTGAGGTTTGACTCGGAACCGGTTTTAGGTTAACAACAATTACTCGGTTCTTGGTTCTACACGGCAATGGCAAAACTCTGTTGTTACAAAAATAACTATGGTATTTACTCATGTATAGCGCGCCCTTTTTTCCCCAACATAAAGGAAAAAATTTCTGGGGGGAGTGCTTTACATGGAAAAACAATTAAGGAGTGGTAGTCGTAAACTGTTCCGCGATGTTTAGAGGGAAGTCTGTTATCTCATCTCTCGCTCTTACATCAACAAACACTCCTCTCCCTTCTCACTCACTCTCTCTCTCAGCCCTTCCTCGTAAACAACACTGCTAGCCGATCTATATACTGTGTACCATATAAGAAGGCCACATTCTTGACAGTTGACGATCGCCGTGTCTTCGTTTATGTATCCATTCGCCATCAACAGGCGTGTCAAGAATAGGCTTTGATGTGGCGAGTCAGCGCGTCCAGGAGGTGCTGCTACGTGTGGCAATTGGTGAACTGCTTGGGTGGCGCTGCATTCATAAACGGAGCTTGGTGGACGTGTGTAGGGTCGTTCGTAAACGCGGTAGACGAAATATATGTTACTTCAAAAATTATACAGAGCTCGCGGGAAAATAAAATTATTTGTATATGTGCGTGGATACGTTATTTTAAACAACAAAACTACAATATGTTTCTGGGTGTAGTTCGGGATATGGATAACAGATGGCATGGAAGGGCATATTGCAAATGATGGTGCGCTTTTAACTCACAAGATGGCAGCACCTGGTTTGAGAGTCTGGAAACTTTGGATTTTTTCGTCACATTTGGATACGTATCGTTTTATTGTGCATCTCATTTTGAACACCTATACATTACTATTTTATCACGAAGTTTCGTTTCTAAAACTAAAAACTGCTGTTTTATGACCACGTAAAATAAAATGTATTAATTAATCTACGAACTCTTTCTTATCCGCGTATCTTCTGCTTGTGTGATGTGCTTCGGCACTGCTCTCAGAATAGCCAACGTAATATTAACTTTTGTTCGTTCGTGCATCAGCTGATACAGGATTTTGTAAATGGCAGGTTATTTGTTTTCAATATATTAAGTTGCCACTCACTGACTGTCAGAATGTGGCCTTCTTACATGAAATGAACTATACATTCCTCCAAACCTTCTTTGTTTGGTAGGATGGGCCCGTGTAAGAGAGGGAGGAGAGACGTTTTTTTTTTAAGGTGTCACATTCCAGCACGGCAAAAAAAAAACCAGTGACTCACTGTGTAAAAGATGAAGAAAAAAAAAAGGGCTGCCCAGACACCACAAAAGAAGTAAAAAAAGATAAGGAATCCGGCTGCCCCCCATGCTGTTGATGGTCTTTTAAGGAACCTTTGTTGGTTACCATTATCATACAGCATGCCACAATGGTTTGGTTTGAGGGCCATGAGTTATTTAATTAAAGTATTTTACAAACATATCACAATCACCACATATTAATGTAAAAAAAGAATAATTTTTTACATATTTACTAACCTTAAATAAATTTAATACTGTACAACATGTTTATCTGTATACATTAAAACTTATCTTCACACTTTGTTATTGTTCAATTCTTCCATATAATGGTTAAATAAAACATTTAATGAATTTTACCTGCATTGGTTTAATAAAGTTGCAAGCAAAAGGCAAGTATTCAAAATACATAGAACCGAATACTGGAACCGATATTTAAATTGTAGAATCGTCACCGGAACCGGAATCGACATTTTTGGTTATTCGACCCATCCGTAGTATATATATATATACACATATAGGGTGAGTATAAAGAATACCCCAACTTTGAAGGTATATAACAACAACACCAAACAACCTACAACCTTGATTGACAAATCAAATGATGGCACCTTGGCACTTCAAACAAATGGTATGTAAGTAAAATGTTCAATGTGACCACCATGAGCGGCCCGAACAACTTCTACGTGATAATCAAACGCGTTCCATACTCGTCAGTATGTTCGGTGTTACGGTTTGGATGGCATCAATTTTAGTATGTTTCAACTTGGCTAATATTGCATTTTAACAAACTTCAAAAAACCATTTGGTAAACTAAATTGGCTGATTTGAACACTGCCTTAATTTTTAGCTTTTATTCAATGGGTACCCAATATACAATCAAGGGATGAGATCTTCGATGCTGCAATAACTCAATACCATCGATAGATACTTTACAGCATTGAGTATAGCATAAGAATATCCGAAAGTAGAGTCCGTCTCATATAAGTTGGCGAAATTCTGACAGCCAGTGAGAGGCAACTTGACGTATACGAAACAAACAAAGAGCCATTTACAAATCCTGTATCAGCATTATGTGTAATGTGCTATATAGTGTATAACACAAATATGTTAACAATATGTAAAATAATAACTGTAAGAACTATCATCAATACAGACATTGTTAAAAAGTCATAAAGCTGACCCAAATATGGTTATACGCCTAAATTGTGTACATTTATATGTAATGGTTTTTGAAATATGACAGAATTCTTTGAACAGTTGTAAACAGTAAACAAAACATTTGACAGTTAAAACATAGAAGTCACATGACAGGGTTTATGTTTACACGTAGCGGAAAGATACGTAATCGGTAACTAAGAGTAGAACTTTAGCAGGGCTTCAGAAAAGTGTGAAGTGAACATGAATGAATGGCCTATACTTAAAAATTTACATACATAAAAGCACAGCTATGCTTATCTGAAATAAAAAACATCAATTGTATTGTTACATGTTGCTCCTTTTCATTGCACGAGCGAGCAAAGAGTGTGTGGAGGAAGACCAAGTAGTCGTATAATATCGGGTGGTGAGAACTGAGGAATGAAGGTCAGGCAAGTGACAATCCAAGAAGTGCGTATTTTGTTTCAAAAAGTGAGCCGCCACATGATAATCCTTTTGCGGTACGTTCTCTTGACCTTCAGCCAATTGAATTTCCACATTTATCTGAAGAATTTTTTAGTGGTTTACTGCCCTAGTTTCTCTAAGTATGACTCGGGGTGCATCAAAATTAGGTCCAGGCCAACTAGTGTAAAAGTGCGACGGGCCTCCAAGCTGGGAGTTGGTGAGTGACCTGAGTGAATGAGTGAAGAGATCCCTAAGATAACCGGTCGATCAGCGGCATAATCTGGCACGATTCCCACATGTGAAAATCCAGGAGTGACCTGGCCAGGGATTGAACCCGGTTAGGCTTGGTGGGAGGCGAACAGGCTAACTGTTAAGCCACTACGGCCCAGAGTGACTGGAGTTTTAACGCTAGACAATGAGCGAGAAGAGAAATGAGCGGTGAGAGAAGTGACCAACGGTAGGAAAATGTGCGACTGCGAGCATCGGCACAGTGAATAGTGCGACAGGCAGGCTGGANGAGAGAAGTGACCAACGGTAGGAAAATGTGCGACTGCGAGCATCGGCACAGTGAATAGTGCGACAGGCAGGCTGGATGCATGAGTGAAAGACATTACAAATGATGGCAAAAATGAGACAAAGTATGTTAATGATGAGTATGAGTTAATTGACTATAACCAGACACATTAAGGACACTCATTAATTAGAGTTAAAATATACATTAAATATTGCGCTCACTGAGAAATAAAAAAAGTAATAGTGGAGATAGATTAATTCTGTAAACAGCAGCTGTGTAAATAAATTAAAANGAGAGAAGTGACCAACGGTAGGAAAATGTGCGACTGCGAGCATCGGCACAGTGAATAGTGCGACAGGCAGGCTGGACTATTGGACTGGATGCATGAGTGAAAGACATTACAAATGATGGCAAAAATGAGACAAAGTATGTTAATGATGAGTATGAGTTAATTGACTATAACCAGACACATTAAGGACATTCATTAATTAGAGTTAAAATATACATTAAATATTGCACTCACTGAGAAATAAAAAAAGTAATAGTGGAGATAGATTAATTCTGTAAACAGCAGCTGTGTAAATAAATTAAAATCAAATTTAGTTGTTTTATTTTTTTTAAGACCTCGATCCCTCACAAACTCTGATACACCTTCAGGCGTCTTGTAACAGTATGTAAAATAAATAATCTAAAAACTCTGAATGAGCATACATTATCAATATTAAAATATAAACAATACTAAGTTAAACAAACATTGTTCAAAGCTCTAATCAATAATTAGATGTAAGAGAAGGCATTGCATTAACTTGGCCAGAGTAAATAAAGCTGAAATAAATAGATAAAATAAATAAATAGAAAATATATAATATTGTAAACAAAAATGCTTACTACAAACAAAATATTTTTTCCACATGTTATAAAATTAAAGTCGTCTTTTTTTTTTAATGTTGTATCACCAGATCTCTAAATAGATATTGTTCATAAATTGTGAATTTGTTCCAGTTTACATGTTAAAAGTAATCAACAAAAACAACTGAATCATTCCAACAATTTAAAAGTTTTTTCTCCTTCCGGCACTGCAACACTAACATGCAGCGAAAATACTATGAACTATATTTAGGTTTCGGAACAGTCCCATAAAGTTGATATCCTGTGCATTATTTGCATCAATGCTGTTTGTGGTAATGATGGAAAAAATGATGAGGGTGGCAAAGATGACATTGGAAGGCAATAACATTTGCAGACAACTTTAAAGTATGGAGAAATTAAGAGAGAATGCAAGAACAGCTGGATGCATGGAAAGAGGCAGTGACAAAATATTGTATAACACACAATGCAAAAACCAATTATAGAGTGGATATTAAATCAAGGAATAACAGAAGGGCAGCTACAGGGATAGCACTGTAAGGAGAGCAAATTAAAAATGTTGGAAGTTTTAAATACAGTATCTTTGAATTCTGGTTGAGGAGAACAGGGGTCATGAAAGAGTGATTGGAGAAGTATACATTAAGGTGTTATGGCCATGTGATGATGATGAAGAAGGCAAGTGGAGGGTAGGAGACCAAGAGGAAAACAGACAGAGAATTGGCTGGTGGAAGAGCAGCAAGATAGAGGAGTTAACTGGCTGCAAGTGCAGGCGCAGTATATTAATGGATGACTAAAATAAGATGGAGAAGTATTTGTTCCAGACATACCTAGCTAATGTCTGGAAACAGTGGAAGAAGATGATTATTTACTCAATTAACATTAATATATTATAATAAAACCACTCTGGGTCACCGCATCAAGTTATCAGTCACCATCCACATATACAGCAATTTTCAATTACTACCAACAGGAGTCCAAGCCATATCTGAAATAAGACTTACTTAAAGTATGTACAATATTAAACTTAATGCTCTTATACTCGTGCAGTATACACTATTCATCAAACTTGTGCAACAAAAATTATTTGGCCCTTTTACTTTAAATAATGCTACATATTTGCTAATTGCAGCCTTACCTATAATTATAACTTCATTTACAGTATGTAGCATTACATTTAAATTTTAAGAAAATCAGGCTTAATGTAACTATAATACAGAATGGCTGGCTTTCATAACAGATAAAATGTGTACTTTAAACATTGTCAACAACCAACTACAGTAAATATGTATGAATGATGAAATCTGAGATAAAAAGTAAACAGGAATAGATATTTGCATTTAACACTTTAAAAAACAAACTTACGTTCTTTCTTCTCTCCATTAGTTATAGAGTCTGTGATGCTTTCTACGATTTTTTTAGCAGAGTCTGCGTCCATCTGATTTTCCGAAGCACTCTCCAGCTCTTTAGCTATATTGTCATCCATCTTGGATAAAACACTCTGAAGAAAAAATAAATAATATGCTGCTTTACTAAAACTACAACCAATCTCCTACTATAGACAAACATTATTACGAAAAAGAACACAAAAATAACAAGATGTTATGCTGCTACAATGCATAACATTCTACTGGAGTGGGAAATTAAGACTAGTTTTAAAAAACCACCAATTACAAGAAAATCAGCAACATAAATATGAGACTTAGTAAAATAAGAGTTTGTAAAAAACTAATGAAACTGTAGCAAAAATACAAAAGACAATTATAATATTTGTCTAACAAGAAAGATACAATACTATTTTGAAATGTAAAACAAACTTTGAAAACAGTTACTGAATTTACCTGGATGCTAGCCAACCTCGATTCCACAACGACCCCTTACTTAAATGTCATTAATAAAGGGGCATTATATTTTCTAGTGAAATATCTAAGTTTTTAGCCTATCTCACATTTTAGAGGAAAATATAAATCGATCAAATTTATATCAACATAAAAAAGAAATATACCTTAAATTTAAATAATTATTGATTATTATATACATGCAAACAAAATCAAATGAAAATAATATTTTGATTTTAACACCTGCAATGTACATAGCTTTTAAATCTCTCTAAATCATCTAAACACTTTTTAAAACAAATACAATAAATTTAAATGTGGTTATTAATACCAGTTGAAAAGTTCTGCCTTGGATCAATTGAACTTTAGTCACTTGCAACTTTAGAATCACTTTTGTATTATTCACCAGAACTGCTTTCATCTTCATCTTGGCATTCACTGCTGTTATTCTGCCACAGGACATTGTTTCCTGTACCATCCATTGAATTCAAGATGCAGAATTTTTGAAACCATGGAGAATGCTTTCACTTTTGATATTGTTCCACGTTGCGAGGATCCGGTTTTCAATTTCAGCTAAAGCTGTTATTTTTCTTTCCATTTTTCCAGTTGGTGTTGCATAATCATCAGACAGCAGTCACTCATTGTACTGTTTCCGCATGTTATATTTAAATGGTTCATTCACAGATACATCCACTATTGGAAGTCAGGATGTCACGCATCCTGGAATTACGACAAGATCCAAATGTATTTTCTTAAGTTCATCTTTGACATGTGGTGTTAAATGACCTGTAAATGTCCAACACAAGCATCCCTTGAACTTTCAACAGTGTCACAGGCCGGCGATTCTAAACATTTCTCAACCAATCTATCACTAGTTCTTGGGTCCTCCATCTTTCCTCTTTGACACCTACACACAATACCAACTACCAATTTTTCTTTGAAAGGTGTTTTCCTGTAAAAAAAACACCATAGGGTGGCAACTTCTGACTATCGACCAACACTGCTAGCATAACAGTCAGCCTTGCTTTCTCATTGTCAGTCACTTTCACAATCACAGACTTTGTACCTTTTCACACACAGTGACACTGGAAGGCATATTGAAGTAAACTGGTTCTAGTAATCATTACCTGTTTGTCCCTAAAGGTAAGAATGTTGCTTTTGCAATCCTATCAAGTACCTTTGGAAATTTACGAGATTTCCGAAAAGTTAAATGGAAGTCTTTGAGCTAATGATGTACACCTTATTAACGATAAACCAGCACATTGCATCATTTGTACACAACAGCTATAGTTAGCTTTGAATTTGATGTGGGAGATGTTCATTGCAGTAGCAATTTCTAATACCCTGAAGAGCGAAATCTACGTTAATATCTGCAAGCATTCACCACATTTTTTCAAGGTCACTGAAACTGCCTTTTTTTTTTTGGGTCCGTAAATGCTTTACATGTCAAAAAACAGTTCTTGTTTTTGCATCTGTTAGCATCACCATTTAATTCCAACATACTAAATTTCTGAGGCAAAGTTGTTTGCTCCTTCTGTGCATTTAATTAAAATAACTTTGAAGTTACTGTTGTAATAAGTCCTCTCATGCTTCGGAATTTGTGTACTCTACGTATCACTCACTTCAGTATGGTCACCCATTTCTGTTTGTTGATTTTTTATTATGTAAAAAATTACAGCATTTAAACTTCCAACCGAAAAATTCGTGACTGTTTAGAGAAATCTACTGAAAATAAGCATACTGGAAGATAATGCAATGCAAGGCATGCCATACACATAAAAGGAAATAAACTATTTATTTTACTTCATATAATACTGCAATTATAGAGTTCTATTTTTCATGAAAGAAAGCACTGAATATGATATGGTGAAAAAAATTTAACAATACAATACAAACATTATTTATGGCAACTTAACATTAAAATTTACAGTGCTACTAAAAACCCCTATATTCTTCCCTGATTTAGATATTTACAGTGGAACTGCGCTATAATGAGTATGGCCTATAGCAACACATCAGCTATTATGATAGTTTTTAAATGCATTGTCATTTTCCGGATCATTTGAAAGGTACTTAACTTCATTTATAACGAAAATCTGTCAATGAAGCCTTTTGCTATAGCGATAGGAACATTTGTAAATTCATATTTTTTAAATGCTTAAACACGTCGTATTGCAAGTGACTTTTTTTTTTAAAGCCATTCCAAGCATAATGCATACTGGCCTTAAAATTAGTTCTATGTGTATTTTGTTGAAATGCCAGTTTTTAATTGATTTTACTTTTAAATTTAATGGAGGGCTTGATTCTACTAGTGTTAATAATGTTCTAAAGTGTTTACAATTACTTAGTTGGTAAGGTAAATTAAATTAATTTCTTAGTTCTTAATTTTCTTGTTGAATTTGGTGTTCTATTTGGTGTTGAAGGGTCTTGATTTGTTGAATGGTTGTTAGAAGGAAAAAGGAGAGTACCCCAGGTAAAAAACCTTCTGTTGATGTTGATGTAGTTGCTGATGTTGATGAGTCCTCTGTTTCTGTGCTGGAGCCACTGCTGGAGTCTGTGGTGGAGTTTTGGGTGCTGGTTCTGGTTGTGTTGTGTGTTGAGTGACTGCTATCATGGAGGCCTTCGGTTTCATGTTGCTCGTCTTCCTCGCTGATGTAAAAGAGGCGTTCATGCCGCTGTTCTCGAATGTGGTCTGTGGATAAGAATGGTGGCTTGAGTCCTGCTATGTGGTTTGTGAGGTTTCTTATTAATGGGTTCTGGTGCTCTGAGATTTTCTCCTTGAAGGTTTTGATTATGTTTTGCAGGTAATCGACTTAACTTGTTGTGGATGTTTGCTGTAGCATGGTTCTTCGGTGTGTTCGTGAGTGGCTTCCGGTTATTTTTCGAAGACCTGCGTAATATGTTGTGTAGAGTGGCTGGTGATGCTGTGGTCCAGACGGATGCTGCCTAGGTGAGAAGTAGTAGGATGAAAGCATTGAATGAAGACTGTGATTCAGGTTTTCAATTCGATTCCGTTGGCTGGTGAGATTATATGATGTAATTTGTATATGGCTCCTCTTGCTTTACCTGCGGTTTCACGGATGTGTTGTTGGAAATTTAGTTTTGGGTCTAGTGTGATGCCCAGATATTTTAGTTTGTCTGACCAATTGATGTGTTCGGTGTTGAGAATAAGTGGTGGCAGAGGAATGTCTGCTGGTAGGCGTGAGAAGTATATTGTTCTGGTTTTATCTAGGTTTAGAGAAATGCCTGAAGTGTTGAAGAACTTGTTAATTGTCTGAAAGACCTCCTGGAGTTTTCTAGTTAATTCAGGTGTGTTTTTGTCTGAGGCCTGTATGATGGTGTCATCGGCGTATAAAGTGATTTTGGTATCTCTTGGAACTGTTAATAGTCTGATGTATAGGGCAAAGAGAATTGAGCTTAAGATGGCTCCTTGTGGGACTCCTGCTTCTGCTGGGTGACGGCTGGAAACGTGATTTTGTACTTTTACCTGGAAGGTTCTACCGGATAGAAATGAGTGTATAACGCGAATGAGGTGTCTAGAAATTCCTGTTGCTGTCAGATTTGTNGAGTGTATAACGCGAATGAGGTGGCCGTGATGTACTGAGTCAAAGACTCGTGTTAGGTCTAGGAGAATTGCTGCTGCTCTGCGTTTGTTTGTAATCGCTGAGAATATTGCGTGTGAGACTCTGGCTATTGCGTGTGTGGTGGAATGTGATTTTCGAAAGCCAAATTGGAAGTGAGGGAGAAGTTGTTCTTATTCTATTTTTGTGAGTATTCTTTGAAGGACGATTTTTTCTAGAATTTTGGAGAGTGAAGGCAGAAGTGCTATGAGTCTGTACAAAGAAGGGCTGTTTGGTGATTTCCCGGGTTTGTGGATAGGTACGATGATAGCGTTTTTCCAGCAGGCTGGGAAGTGTGATGTGATGATAATAATACTGTTGAAGATTTTTGTGAGATAGATTATTGCTTTCTGGGGAAGGTGGATGACAACTGCGTTTGGAATGTTGTCTTCCCCAGGAGCGGAAGAGGTTTTGAGAGTTTTTGTAAGTATGAATTTAACTTTGCTTGGCGTGACTAATTTAGTGTCCAGGTGTGCATCTCTTGGAGGAAGATTGACTGGTGGTGTTGAGTCTGTGTCTTCTTCTGAAACGCTGGGTGGTGGGGTGGTGAGAGTGCTTGTGGTAATAGGGGCTGTTTATATGTTGTTTCAAAATATTTTGCAAGTATTTCTGTTTTAACCTGGGTGTTGTCGTGTGTGATTGCGCCTTCTTTGAGTGGGGGCATGAATGGTGGTTTGGGTTTTTGTGAGCGTACGAATTACCAGACAGATCCATTTTTGGTGGTGAGTGCGGTGAATTTCCTAGTTATTTCCTCCTGAATCCATTGTTTGTAGAGTTTTGTGCTAATATCGCGGAGATGAGTGTAGGCCCACCAGTGGTAGGGTTTGCGTGAGTGTTGCCATGTTCTTCGGAATTTATTTCTGAGTTTCTGTATGGCTCGTATTTTTGGTGGCAGTGTGGGTAATGTGTCAGAAGATGTAGTAGTTGGATGTAGTTTTGATGATGTGTGTGAGGTTTGAGGTGTGATGTTCCAGGTCTTGCGGATTGTTTATAGAGAAAATTAGTTCAATGTTGCTGTTGACGATTTCCTGAAAGTGGTTCCAGTTTACTTTCCTAAAGTTGTATTTTTGTTGTTGTGGAGATATGGGGGTGAGGTCAATATTCCCTATAGCTGGATAGTGGTCTGATGTGCCTGTGTAAGAAACCTGTATTTTATTAATTTTGATGTCAGGTGAGGTGGTGATGAAATCAATGTGGAGTAGTGATCATACCGTTTGGAGTAGTAAGTGTAGGAAATTAGTGCTTGAAGCGTGAGCGGTTGTTCCAGGATGTGTGTGCAGAGTTAAAATCTCCCATCAGTATGATGCGTGTGTCTAAATTTCTGAGTGTTTCCAGGTCTGTGGTTGGACTGCGGGAGCCTGGTTGTATGTATACTGCTGAAACAGTGAGCGGTCCAGAGTTTTCATGGATGCGGATGGCTATCGCTTCAGTGGTGTCTTATATCTGTTGGGGTCTGATGTTGTAGTTGATTTTGTTACTGATAAGGAGTGCCACTCCTCCCCCTGTGGTGTGTATTCTGTCTTTTCTTTCTGTTCTGAAACCTTTGACGTGAAATGGAGTGTTGGGGGTGAACCAGGTTTCAGTGAGGGCTATAATGTCTGGATTGTGTGCTGATGAGGTGTATTATTAGTTCTTCATGTTTGTTGGACACTGAGCGGGCATTTTATGTGAATAAGCTCTGCTTGTTAGACATTGCTGAGCTCACACATTGCAGAGAAAATTATTTCGAATCTTGCCTCTGGTGTGGAGGCATACTGAATTTTAGTGTTTGCTTGTCTTATAAGGGGAAGATATGGGCAAAGAGTGTCAAGGAAAATTTTAATATCCTGGATTGATTGCATTAACTCGTTAATGGGTGTTTCTTGAGCTGAGTCTGTTCTGGTGTATTGATGTATTTGTTGCATTGGCCCTGTGCTGAGGATTGGGCTGGAAGTTTGTCTGTGTTCTGTGTGTGGTGGCAGGTTGAGGAGCGTTAAGTAGTGGAGCTCTAGATTACCAGCGTTGTTTGGGTTGCTGAGGTGTTTCAGTTCGGGGTTGAGATTGTGATTGGTGTGATGTGGATGGCTTTGCAGTGGCTGTTGTGGTTGTTCTGGTGATTGGTGGAGGGAAGTTTCTGGTGGTCAGAGCTGGGGGTGCTGGAGTTTGAAGAAGTGGTGGATGTTGTAGTGATTGCCTGGTTTGCATTTACTCCTCCTTTTCGATTCGCTTTTGACACTGTTTGGAGCCAGTCAAGTGGTCTCCGCTGCAGTTTGGGCAGGTTTTGGTGTGTTTTGGTGTCAGTGGGCATTCAGTTACTGGGTGATTTTGAGAACATTGCGAGCACTTGGGGGCCACTTGGCCGTAGCATTGACATGTTTTACATCTTTTGGGGGACAGTTGGGTGTAATAATCTGTTTTGATGATGTAATGTAGTACTTGCTTGGTGTTCAGGAGCTTAGCCTCTTCACTCCTTTCTGGCAGGGTGACCAGAACTGGCGGGGAGTAGAAGGGGCTACGCTCAATATTAGGGTCACCCAGGATTTTGACAGTGGGGTTTGTGAACCCTTGTGCTATGAAGTTTTCTTTGATGTCATCTGCGTGTGTTTCTTTGGGTATGTTTTTGAGGATTATTCTTACTTGTAACTGTCAAAATCTTGCCAACTTATATGAGACAGACAATACAATAAATTCCGTGTGTTGTAAATTAGTTTCAACTTTCTACTTATTTCTCAGATATGCAATTTGTTTATTGCTTAGGTGTGTAATTTAATACATCAAATTTTACATTGTGTTACGCCCCACACGCTACATCCTCCAGGAGAAGGGGAGATGTAAAGACTTAGTAGTAAGTGTTATTGTGTAATATAGGAAGTATAGACTAGAGTTACCTTAATGAGGAAATGGTGGCCAGCCTTAAGCCTTATGTTTGAGATGAGTACAAGTATTGATAGTGCTTGTAAATGTGTACTGACCGCTGGCCACATGAGGATAAGTCGTCGTGGTCAGGCGGTCAATCAATCTTGTTGATTGGTTGTACAAGCTGCCAAATATGTACAAGCCAGTCATGCACTCCAGAGGGGGCAACATCTTGGCGTATGTGCCCCGGGTCATGGTATCACGAGGCTTAGCATTGATGTGGGAGACCACGTGATATGGCTGAAACAAGATGTTAATCTAAGGACTGGGAAGAGAGCGGCAGATGGTTGGAAGATGTTGTGAAGGAGACTGATGTCTGGATTGAATTGGCAGTGACTGTAATAAACGCAATGCTTTAATTAATTTGAAGTAATGCAGCAGATGTAATGATAAGACAGTGACTTCTCTTGCAAGCGCTTTCGTCCAGACTCAGGCGCAACAATTGTAATAATTTTTATAAATAAGAGTACTGTGGTACTGTACAATGTGTGATGTGTCTAGTTTAGTACAACTTGGCAATGTGGTAAAAAATATAAATGCTCTAAACAGGGGAGTGGTCACAAGACAAAGTTTGAAGTGGGTTTGGAGACTGTATCCCCCCACCCCTTTTTAGATTATCAGCAATTAGTATTAAAATGATTAATAATCTTCCAATTGTGATAAAAATATGCAATTTCTGTTCATTATAATGTATTTTATTATACTGAGATAACTTTCTCCTAGAATTTGTTATAATTGTCCTCCCTCCCTTCACTACAGTCGGTGNCAAATGTTTAGCTGTGTTACTGGCTCTAGGTGGCAGTGAAAGTGTGTGTATGTTGAAAATATCACCTTTGTTAAAGGTGAATGTGTAGAGCATATAGGCTAACGTGGCGAAGTGTTTTCATTTACAACACATTGTCTTCCTTCATGATCCCAGCAACAATTAGTAATTGGCAGGTAATGGAGAATGTCTAAATACGATTTAGATAAATTGCAAACTTACCAGGATTTAATTTTTGAATAACACAAAAATCCTTTACAGCCAGCTTGTACAATTTATTGTTGCAGTAGTAAATTTGTTGGTTGCTTTACACTTATTAAAAATATTTACACCTTAATTACAACGTAATCACCTATTTAGTGTTGCTTGCTTTTGACTATATTAATATTTCCTCTATACCTTCATGCTTAAACAATCCTTGTAACAATGCGGTTGTTCAGGTGTTATATTTAACTATGGTTCTAGATATTATATTTGTCTATGATTACAGAGCATTTGCTTGGGGTGACAATTAATTTAATATAATTTCCAAATTAAGCTTTTTATATGATTTAAAGAAAGTGCAGTATAATCTTTGATTATTTTACTAGTTTATTGACATAGAGATTATGTGTAAGTTAGATTTAATTTGTTTTTAGAAGATATTCAGTATTCCAATTTTTATTGTAATTATTCATTTATTCCCTAGAGGGTAGTAAGCATTGTGAACAAAAGAAAATTAACCTGGTTGGCTATCGTATTGCCATTGCTGGTTGGAGGAGAGATGTGGCATGGTCAGACGACAGTCAATCAGAGAGCAGGTAACAACCAAAGTAACGCAATAAAATTAAGATAATATATATTTTAATATTAATGAAATAGTTGCTTCTAGATGTTTTTTTAAAGGTGAATACTGTATAATGGAAGATTAATAAGGTTGATTTGATAAGTTTGAGAAGAAGAGATATTTATTTTTAAATTTGTTTGAAAGGACAAACGAGGAAATAAAAAATGGAGAAGCTGTAAACTTCGACCTACTGATTTAACTGAAATTTTATATCGTTGAATGTAATTTTTAGTGATGGGAGCGAATAATTTATAAGATGAAAACAGGAGTTGAAGACTGATACTAGCAGACGTTTTTAGCCATAATTGTATACAGGAATTTTGCCATGACTCCAAACAGTGCAGTATAAATATGGTCACTCAATATACACAAGTCCAATAAATAGAGAATCCACTGTAGTGTGGTTCAACTATGTAGATGTGTGTAAACGTGCATGCATGTGCATGTTGAGTATATATGCACATGCATGCACAAGCATGCACATTTTTATTACACTGTATGAAAAAAAAAAAATAATAATACCTATCAATAAAAACCTAAGTTTCGAAAGTCAGATGTTTCACTATTGTAATTAACTTGCAAATGTTTGTGCAACTTATATTACTGGGAATTTACATTTTAAATGTTATAGGATTTTACAGGATGTTTTAATGACAGAAAAAGGATTTTGAAACTGATCTTGGTGCTAGGTCTGGTTAAGAGAAAAACAGGAAAAACTGAACATTTGGGTAGTTAAACTATTCACCTCTTTCAGCTGATGTTTTTGTGATGGGAATTATAGGTTTTTACATTGTCAACAGAATTTTCTTAAATGAGACTGATTACTAACCATAACATACCTAAACATACAGTACGAAGATTTTTTACCTTGAAATGAACTGTTTTTAACTCCTCGACCAGAAGTTTCCTTTCATCAAAAGAACATTTAGACAACCCCTTAAAAATTAATCTCAACAGTTTTTACTGTCATAATAGGAGTAAAAAAATATTGATACAAAAACAAGGAAAATACAGCTAGAATGTAATTTAACCTTATTTAGTTTTTCCATGCCTTTCTCTTTAGCATTATCTTTGTTCTCTATGTCTTTGTCTTTAGTCTTCTCTTCCAGTTCTCGCTGTCTCTTCACACCCAACTGCTGCAAGTGGAATGCAGCATACTTGATGAACATCATATAACGAGATCTGAGGAAGACAAAGTTAGGAACAAATTACAATACCGTTTTTCTTCATGTGTAAGACATAGAATCTTCCCAAGTGCTGTCAAAACAAAAAGAGAGAGAAATATTTGCTCAAGTCTTGGTTGTTCCTTGTAAAAAATTGTCTATATACAGTATTTGGTGATTACTGGACACATTATAGAAGACTTTCAGTCCTATAATTTGTCAAGTAGATAAATATATTTGTGAATGAATATACTATACAAAATGGGACATTTATACTATGAATACTGTACTAATTGTGGTTAGTGCCTGCATATTTTCATAAAAATTTATAAGAAGCAGTGGTGTAGGAGTTACATGAGAGTTAATGATCTAAAGAATATTCTTACCAAACACTGTCAAGTCAAGGGCCAGTATTACCACCTCTGAATAAAGTTCTGAATAAAATTTATTCTCTAGATACATACAAAATGTATATTACAAACCCTGAATTATTGCTATTTAGAGGCATATTCTCTAAACAACGCAATCAGTCCTCTAACCTTCCGATTACTCTCTATTCAGCGGATAAACAGAAAACAAACATGCCGGCAAATTTACAGCAATTCTGACTATAAATTACTAGACCCAGTGGTCAAAAATGTGAAAGGGGGAAGGGAGGGAAATCAGTAATCAAACTAATAATTTTTAAGTATGGAATAAGGAAACATTCTTTAATGCACTTACCATCATTAATTTTAAAACTGCTGTACATTGAATTATAGGTGCAATAGGAAACATGCACATTTTTTGCTGCCACTTGGTTTTCATTCATTTATGTGTTAAAAATGTATTTACAAAATATTACAATTAGAAAATTAGTTTTGAAAAAGTTATGATTAAATTAAAGTTTTAAGTTTGAAACTGCTGCTAAAACGCGTCTGTCACGCCTGCTCANATTAGAAAATTAGTTTTGAAAAAGTTATGATTAAATTAAAGTTTTAAGTTTGAAACTGCTGCTAAAACGCGTCTGTCGCGTCTGCTCATTCCATGACGTCACAAGTCAGATACAACCTCGGCCGCCGCGTTTGTTTACTTCAGCGGTGATGCGTATTTGGTTAAATAGAAATTGTTTGAAGTAATGAAAAGAGAAAATAAACAGTCAAGTATACCAACATCATTAAAATGGTTTAATGTACCGCAGTGTACTAGTACATCTCGCAAAACACCTGATAACAATATTTGTTAGTTACAAAAACCAAAACAAACAGGAAGATGTGGTTTAACGCAGTTAGGCGAGACAGTTCTTTCCGTTTGCGAAGATCATTTTGACGTACGTAATTATATTTAAGGTGTTTATGTTTCCCCTATGTAGGCAGTTTTACATCTTAATATCTACCATTTACATCTGACCTAACCTTCATTACGGTACTCTGGTATTGTTTAATACATACCACAACGCGTTTAGCAATTCGTATGTGATGTAAACGTGAGCATAAAAAAATATGTTAACGTATTACATAATAGTAAAGGCATATAAATATGTTTACAAAAAATTTAGCCACACAACAAAAATTTTACATTTTGTAAGTTTGTACATTCCAAGTTAGGCCTAACATACAAAATTGGTGTATATATTTTCTTCTTAATTTAATATTACTTCTAACATTTGTTTCAAGAGCACAGCTATCATATTAAGGTTATATTCACATTGTATGCCTAAATAATAACATGTCACGATGTTAAGCCATGAAAATTAAACACTAAATTATTTGGGTGAGCTCAAGAGTCCCTGTTGCAAAAAGTTGGGTTTGTATTATACAGTATTTTTCAAACATAGCAATTTGTAATAAATTTAAGTTGTTTTGATTTTTCTCTAGTTAGCTTTCATAAGCATAACAATTTAAGTTAAATAGCAACTTAATTTTTACTTTCAAAAAAATAAAATGCATATTTTTAGAAATGTTTATCAAGTATGATCTTGCTTTCATATTTGCCCTTCTCCTTTTTTCTAAGTTACTGAGATGGACGTTACAACAATTTACGAGACTAGGCCCACAAAATTGACACTAATTAGCCTACGCGTTTTATACAAGTAGGCTGTGATACTTTTATAACCCTTTCCCTTAAATTAACGGAAAGAAAACAGCTTTTGGGAATAAAACAAATTCTTAAGATTTTATTACGGATTTTCTTTGCTGTATTTAATCTCATCACAGGTACTAAGTGTTTCTCAAACTACCATATCTATAATTTCAGCTTATGTGTACAGTTCTTACAGTTTAAAAATAAAGTGCAGACACAGCTATTGTGATAAAAGGTATGCTAGGTACACAAAACCTAAGAAACAATAAGATAAGCAAGTAATTTTTTAGTTTCTAAACACTATATTTGAGGCCTCAATATAGTAGTTATAAACGAGGTGGAATGCGGAAATACAGGTTTGCCGATCGGCAGCGAGGCGTTCTGCCCGCAGCTGCTCAAGAAGTCGAGCGGTGTCTGGTAGTGACTACCGTGCTAGCTTTAGGCCCACTGTGACCATACTGCTCTGCTAGTTATCTGACATTTATAAAGCAAAATTTTTTTTTTTTATGAATACTGAAATGTGATTTAGAATCCGGAAATATTTGTAACCTTCTTTGTCAACACAACAATACGTTTCATTTCTAAACAATGTAGTTTATTTATCACAAACATCAAGCATGGCGCGCGACAACACAGTATGCTTACTGCAGTCGCCGTCATTACAATTGTGTTATTGTTGTGAATGTAATACCTATTCCATATTGTAATTTCCAACTTTGAATATTAGCAATTGCAAACACAAACAGAGATGATGGTACTTAAATCAATAAAACGTACAAACAAATAAGTTTTAATTAACATGTGATGTAGGCCTTCAGTCGCTTTGAAGATCACGACTATGCGATATGAGACACTTCCTTACCTTTGTAATATTACACCTCTTATTTCAGGTTACACAAAACAATGGGAATTTAAGTAATCAATTAGCATATCGGTATCTACTTGTGGCAGATTGTCCGACTGCATTTTCACAAAGTTGCCTTCCATTTTAGTGCTGCGTGTTTGCAACGCGCCGGAGCCAGCTGCCGGCGTATGACTAGTGACGTCAAACCAATGAGAAAGCGTTCCGCATTCACGTGCCAGCGGCCACAAAAGTTACTGTTTTAATACTAAAATAACTTTGTCAAAACTAATTTTTATGTAAAAAAAAACTGTGAATTTTTATTTTCATACACATATACAAATGTGTTTGTATCATTTTCAACAATATTTGCGAAATTTGCATGTTGCCCATTAGGTGTGCATGTAAAATTGTTCCAATAAATAATACAGATTTTAATTAAAATAAATAATAGTTAAGGTGTGATTCGCTGAATGCTGATTATGTCACACAGGAATTCACTGTGTTCGCCAGTACAAAGAAATGTGTTTTGAAGCATAGTTTGTGATTGTCCTGGATAGTTTTAATACCACATTTCTGAAATAAAAGCAAGACAATTAAATAGTAGGTGCTGCATGTAAATTAACTCTTCTTTAGTAATTTCTTCGACACAAATTCTCTATTACATTACTTTAAATTCTTCGTGTTTATTTTGTTTCAACTTTTGATATATTTTTGTTTTTGTGCTATCTGTAGTGTAATTTTAAACTACATTTCTTTTACAAGTGTGTTGAGTATTGAGTTAGGATTCACATTCGCAGACGAGGTAGGGGTACTCAAAGAGCCCCTGCCTCTCACGGCGACCCTGATCACGTTCATCCAGGAGGACATGGTGACCTGCAGCATCTCAATGCCTGATGGCCTCGAGAAACCAGATGCCAACCCAGCTCCCCAGGAGGAGCAGCCCAGACACACAGACGAGGTAGGGGTGCCCGAAGAGCCCCTGCCCCCAACAGCGACCCTGACCATGTTCACGCAGGAGGATGTGGTTACCAACCAGCCTCGACCCAGGACGGCAGCGAGGCCACCACTGCACCACCTGCCGCCCGGGAGGATGTGCCCAGCAGAGCCAAGGGGGCAGGGAAAGCAGAGGAGTCCCTGCCTCCGACGGCTACCCTGACACCGCCCCTCCAAGAGGGGCCAACCAGTCATGGCCCGGAGCCTAGTGGCCCTGAGCTGGCACCTGCCGAGAACAACACCGAGGGATCCAGCAGCCGATCCACAACCAGCCGAATGAGGAAGGTGCCTCACTGCCTGCCGCACCGCCTCCCAAGGACAGCTGGGGTGGTACAGGGCGTCACCATGGCGCCCTACGGCTAAATTTACATGGCCGTATCCACAGCACGAGGCCTTACAAAGGAAGCGAGGTCGCCCATATGGGTGAAACAGCCATAAGGAATTAAAATGGACTGCAGTAATACAAAGTGTAAAGTGGTACACTAGAAAGTTTATTGAAACATTGTAGTGCTACATATTTTTTTATTATTTGTAGGTGGCCCGTACAACAATTGATAGTGTAAGTAAATTTCAAGGGTACTCATGTTGTATATTATGTAGGTAGAAGCCGGCCTAAGTAACGGAATGCTTAGAGCCGGCACAGCTAGAAACTTGTCACACACAAATTACCTGCCGTGCGACCAGTTAGAAGGCTACAGAGAAGAGTCAGTTGAAAACTCCTTCAGCAGCATGGCAGGTAAGTAGAAAGTTGACACACCACTCATGAGTGGGACTAGAATACAAGCCTAAAGTTTGACAGTTTTTTTGTGTCCGCCTGTAAATAGGTTTATTCCAGGTTAAATCTGTCAAATTATGTAAATAAAACAGCACAGCTGACTTGTGTTAGTGACACGCTTCTAATGCGTGACAAATTTCCTCCCAAGGGGGTAGAACTCATTAGTAGGCGGCCTGCCCGACCAGCCTGCACGTTAGAGAGAGACAGCACTGCTACTACTAAGAGAGGGAAAGTGACCCACCATGTGCTGGAGCCCAGAGCAGTGCACAGAAGAGGAGCACTACAGAAGCTAACCTAGACAATTTCGAGTGACAGTGCTACATCACTCTAGCAGAAGAGTATACGTCACAACTGGAAGAGGGTGGGGATTGCTCATCTTCACGTGACATCATGTCACAGATGACTTGCTTCCAGGGCCCACCAGCACGCCCCTAAGTAAGGCGCACATATAAGTATGATACACAGCCATCACAGGCATGCTCTTATTTTTTTACGAGGCGCTCTTAGCCATGACGGCCATTCCGCACCCCGGCCGCCCAGTCAGCAGGGAAGAGAGATCAAGCCCTCTCAACGCAGACATGACCAGCGTTCACCCAAGTTGACCAAATCCGAAGCCCCTATCTGATTCATAAGATCGCACCGAGCATGTCCTACCACAATGCCTGAGATCCTAGTACTCAGTTTACCAAGCGTGTGGTCTAGTCGGAGCACTACCCACACCCCCTAACGTCATCACAGGACGCTACAGGAGCAGGTGCCTGCTCACCCCCCGGCTCTTCAAAAAGAAGGGGAATCTCTCAGAGCCTCCTCCAGCATGAGGAGTCAACCACTGCCAGCATGAGTCCAACCTCTAGCAATCCGTAATCCTAAGAAAACCTCTGGATGGGCCACCGGATCATTCCGTGCTACGTCTTATTTTCCGTGGCACTAGTGGGTTTTCCCATGCCCCACCGCTGACGCGGAGTCTCTCTACAAATTGGTGGGTACCGTCATCCTAGTCCGGTTTTATACCCTGGTTTTTCGTCACCGAGAGCCGTGCTCGCCATGCCGCCCATAAGGCTCGCCCTGCTGATGTCGGACACTTGTCCTTTACCATACATAAAATTTCTTAACAGGGAAATTCCTATTTTGGGCCCCAACGGCCTGAATGTCAAGAGGTCCAACACCCCACCAAGTGGTTGGGCCTAAGTACTAACTATCGACCCAAGCTATCACTGCAGATACCCCTATCCAGCCACTAGGAAGCTGGTATCTCATAGGGCACGGGCGGCCCAATTAGTTTAAACAGGGGTGGCACAAGAAGCCTTGGGTCGCCATGGGTGTTGAGAGGTTATAAGAGACGCATCACACACCCTTTCTGGAAGTCGTATGGGACCGGACTTTGCTACTATAGCATAGTACCGCCACACCACCTTAAGTGTCCGGCCTCCTTCCTCCCACCGGAGTGACCGTATAATCCTCCCCCCAGTAAGGGGCACAGATGGTCATGGCAGTTAAGGCCATCTTCGCCTTTTTTGTCAGGTATCACGTGTCTGTTAATCACTCCAACGTGCGATAGAAGCCTGCCAAGCAGTTCAGTGCTGCCTCTAAACTCGCAGGAGTGGTGTAACCCCCATACATGGAAAACCGCACTTCCGGCCTCCCTCGAGAGAATGCGGCCTTCACCACTAAGGGAGTAGCTCAAGCCCGAAGATACCCAACCGGGCAAAGAGAGCAGAAAGACCTGTAGCCGGCCGTCTATACACGGTAGCGCACAGCTTCGAAATGCCAGTTCATACTCCGCAGCTCGCTCCACCATCTCGTGTGCTGGAGTTCTCTGCTTACCGCTTTCCTCACGAAGGACCACCGCTACCTTTCAGAAGTCTTCTAGACCTTCGTCCAGCAACCCCCGAAGAAGTCTTCGTCTCCCCCTTCTACACTCACTATACTGCTTTGGTAGTAAACCCCCCCCTCCCCCAGATTCCCATCTGAAAAAATGCACAAAATTAGTTAGGGCCAGTTGTTATCATAGTTACCTAGCCATATTGGCTCTTGTTTAGATTAGACCCAGGTCCCCTTTATGTGGTTTACTGTAGTTTACTTCCATTACAGTTTATTGATACCTAGGAGTTAGTAAGGGCCACCATGTCTATTCCTCTGGGGAATAAACATGTTATCTTACCTAACCCCAGAGTACTTATTTCTAGGGTGACTTGACTTCTATCCCCGTAGACATTAGATCTAATTAGGAAAAGCAGGAGACCGCGTCTAAACCTCTTTTGCCGAAACTAGTGTAGGACTGCGGGCTCCCTTAACCAGGCACACGTACGTCGCAAAACATGCCCATTAGACAGCCACCCATGTTGTGGACCAGGTACGCAAAGGTATCTGGTGCACACGTACGGCAGAGTCCCAACCACTAGTAACACAATCCATGAAGCGGCTAGATATCCAGATCAGCCAACTCACTCCACCCACCGTGTTGTTATCTTCACCGGTTTGAGTGACAGGACTGATTCTGGCAGCCTGACTCCTTGTAGACCACACACCACAACGCGGCTAGACATCTTGATCACCCCACTGCTCCATCCACCACATTTTCGCCGGTTGGAGCAATAGGACTGCTGTCTGCCCTCAGCAGACTATCCCCACGGGAATGAGCTCAAGCTGCCCGACAACTGGCGAGGCCTCACCTCCCAGTTACCCCCAGCTCCCTCTTCTAGCCACCCCACAAAACCGCCAGTAAGCTGCACCCGATCGTCATGAGCATTCGACGGGGACTTCCGGTACCACTGGGCATCGCCAACCCATGCTTCAGACCCACTAGGACCAGCATCGCACTGTGGGCACCAACCAGCCCCGCCAGCTGGAGCACCACCACCGCCCAATGACCAGGCTCTAGTTCCAGCCAGCAGCAGCACCAGTGGCCGAGCCATGAGCTACCCCGGGCCATGGCTTCTGCAGGTAAACGAGTGTCTGTGTCTACACCAATAGTATGGAGAGCCATAAAACACACACCTGGCTTTGTACCATGCCGCAGGGCAACACGCCCTGGCCTATACCACAGCAACGGACTAATCAGCAGCTAATAAGTCAATACCTCACGACCGGCACAGTAGAACTTGTCTGACAGTGGCGTCGCCATCAGTTCAACCGACGTCACGCATCAATGTATGTTATTGATTAAAAATGTTTTGTCCTCTTTTGAAAAGTGTGCAATTATCTGTTAAAGAGAAAAGTATTATAGGTTTGTCTAACACTAGCTGTGAAGTATCGCAAAAATGTAAATATTTTGTGCAAAAATAATTGTAGGCCAAATACTTTCACTGGAATAGTTTTGATTTTATGTGGATACGGATTAATATGCAGAACACATAAAATATTAACTCATTATTTCAAAGCTTGTGTTTACCTGGCAAAGCGTTTACCATAATACTTTAAACTTCTGAAAAAACATTAGTTGCGAGTATAATAAAAACAGTTTTTTACATCGCTATTTCAGTCCTTGGAAGGCATTATGAATCTATTTCCTCTGCGTTAAGTTACATTGGAAGAGACTACTTTATTGTGCATCTTGGTCTACCTACGCCTGCAAAAAACATAAAATTATTATAATGAGATTAAATATTTATAAGTAACGAATGCTGGCAAATATGAATTGTGTACATGCCTCTTAAAAGTAAAACAGAAGAACCATCAATCCCACTATTCCAACTTTGGATAATATCTTAATTATTTATTTTCCTGTTATATATCACTATCTAGAAAATTGCTCTGCGTAGTTTCGTTAGGACACTACATTTTTGAAAAGCAAATTTTTCATTGAACCACCACTTGTTTTAAAGTACTAAACAATTCGAGAAAGGAAAAGTCAAAACAAAATGATACCATTTCACGTGCACAGCTTGCATAATTTGGATAGTTTTGCTGTTACAATTTCATAAATGTCTGTGCTACACATATTTTACGATCGGCTCTACAATATTCTCATGCACATAGTGGATAATGGTTTTTATTTTTTTACTTAAATTTTAAATAAAAGTTGTATTATTGGTTATGTTATGGTGTTCCTAGCATATCATACACATAGGCAAAATGTGTTTGAATATGTTTTTATTTTGTAATAAACTTTTTTACATTTATACATAGATTACAGAAAGAACTATTTGCATATAGAATACACACATTTTATAATGTATTCACAACTCTCATATGTTGCCCTTCTCAAACAGTTTACCACAATTTCAGACATAATTATCTGTAAAATAATCCCTTGAAAATTGGAAAACATATATAGGATCAGGATTAACATCAAACATGTTAAGATGAATGCCCTGTAAATAAGCTGCCTTTTTAATGCTACAGTAAACTTTGTAAGCAACTCAAATACATCACCTGCAACATATTTATTTTTTATATATTTATTTTGACTATTTATACTGGCGATGTCAGGCTTCAATGCCTTTTATTACACTTAACTCGGTATAATATAATGTACCCATACGTAAAGATAAAGAGCAAGGAGGAGGAGGAAAAAAAAAAAAAAAAACTGAAATACTTAAATTAACAAGCTGCAAAACAGAAATACGATAACTCGAATAGATGAAAGGGAGCGTATAAAGAAATTAAAATTACACTAGCACAATAATGTGTCTCATAATCTGCATTACCAATCAAAAATATAATGTGCAGAACCTACAAACCTGAGAGGAAAACAAGTGATTGAATATAAACTCATTAAAATAAATAAACAGATTTTTAATAAACACTTATAGATTAATGAAAATAGAATGCAGCAACTCCTTAAAATAAATTTACGAATCAAAAGTAGCAAATTACACATTGATTAAAGTGAATGTATTAATCAACAGGTGTAGCTAGGGTATACAAATAGTTAAGGGGAAAAAAGGTAAACAAATTAAAATACTATGGAATAATGGTGCATGTGCATGTGTGGAATCATCATTGTACAGGCATTCAACCTCAGTTAGATTGTTGCGCATATTTTGCTTATTACACCAACATTGAGGAAACTGAATCAGTAATGATGAAAGATTCAAAATTCAGAACGTGGCATACTTACAATTAAAATAAAATCGTACACACCATTACAAAATATTTTTGCTCACATTCAAAAATTTTATTTACATATATTTCAGAATCTCGTCACACCATGTATAAATAAAGGGCCCTTGAAAATGAACAGTTTTCACAAACGTAATATGCTAAATGCTTTTTTTAATCAGCTAATTGATGTAGAGAAAATTTATACATTGGTAATGGGCTCAGTGGTTAACATGTAGGATAGTATTTTTTATAGTCATTCGGGCAGTTATAAAAGGTAAAATATACACATATCAGGACTGAAGAAAAATAATAACTCCTGTTTTACCATTGTACAATTAATTTAATGAAACTGTTAAACAACAGAAATTTACCAGTGTTTGTTTACTGACAGCACAGAACAAAACAAATTTTATCAATATTTAAAGATAGTTCAAACTAAAAATTGCAAATATTTTGACATTTAAACATACAAACGTAAATTTGTTTTATATGTGGATAGTTAGTAATATCACTTTTAAGGTGTCGTAAATTATTGTTCACTATACTACCAACAGAGTTTCGTGATATAAACAATATGTTTTCAGATTTACAATTCAAACTACTACTTTCAACTAAATGACAGACAACCGGTCTCTTGCAGCAATGTTACATAATGGAAACTATTAAGTATGCTGTACAGTGGCAACAGTCACTTATCCGAAGGACAAAGATTGCAGTTGTGAAAATCCAGATTGGAGACCTATCCGTTTAGGCATATTTGCTGATTTTTAATGGCGAAATAAGCCTAATTCTTGGAATCATGATAGGTGCACTATCTAGCTATTTCTAGTTTGCTGTCCAGTCGTGAAAATCCGGAATGGTGATTTTTCTGTTTGGGCAGAGGTTTGGTTATGTGAAGACGAAATGAAATCTTATTTCTGAATTCAGACAGGTGACCTATTAGGGTATCCTCGTTCGTTGTACTGATGTTAGATACTGGAAATATGACCAGATGAGCACACACCCAGATTTCTTAAAGGGGTTATTTGCCTCATTATTGAAATCCGAATAGGTGACCTATCCGAGTACCAGAGTTGTGCTCTTTACAGTGGCAAAAACCCAGAATAGGTCACCTATCCGAAAGGCATGATTCCGGTGCTTCGAAGCAATGTTTATGACAATGTGATTCGTAATTCAATTTAATTTCCAACTGACTCTAAATCACAAATATTAAAATAGATTGCTATGTGCTTGGAGCTGCAGCTGTAATTGTGAACTCAGCTAAGTCGAGATGTAGCTACCACAGTTGCCCATAATGATGTGTGGTACCACAATGTTGGGAGAAAATGATACCTCATCAGGACATATAACTACAGACACAAACAAGCCTAGTTGCTCATGACTTTACCATATGAATATAGTCACTAGCCAGATAAAAATGCTGTAATGTATGTGTGTGTGTACGTGTGTCTATATATATACATATATATAAAACTGTAAAGCATTAACTTATATTTTCTCATGATACCATAAAATAAAATTAACGTTGTATTTAAAATTTGATAATTTTGTCATGCGATGAAAAACAGAAATTTCTAAAACTCTGAAGGACAGTTAATATGAAGTCAAGAGCCACTGCAAAAATTGAAGAAAAGATTTCTCTAAAGTATGAGAATTGTAATTATGTTTTAAGGGCAATGTTTTGCAGATAAAACAAGAAAATTAAATACTTTTCAGAGTTATTTGTTGATACCACCATTGATTGAACACATCTTAATTCTGAAAAACAAACACCAGTATCCTGCTACCTACTATGAAGTTCTTGAACTAATCAACGACTAATATCAGTATAGGCCATTACATAATTGAAAACTTTAACATATAACTTTCTATTTTTACAAAACGATAGCTTTCCACAATATAGTTGCTTGTGGAGCAAGGCACAATGGCACTGTCAAAGTTAAAGTAAAGCGCCCTTGACTTAACGGTTTCGAAAAATCTTAACTTATTCAATGGAGCGACCATTTTAGCATATAAGCAATCTGATGCCATTTAACAATTGACAGTTTTAGTTACCTAAATAGCATTGTGGTCCAATTTTGTCAACTAAAATTATGATGTATTTGGTATTTTAGTATTTTCATAATGAAACTTACTATATATGTACTATAAATTAAATTACCATATCATCGCCTGGAAAAATATATGCAGGATTTTCAAATAAATAATTATATTTTTCCATTAATACTATTGTTTTAAATTATAAGGATTTACGAAACTTTGTTTACATATATGGTTTTATATTATTTTCCATGTGAAATATTACCACCACCAAAGTTATTTTCGAGATTTATAACGTACAGTATCGGTATTTTGTTAGTTAAACGTACATAAATTAAAGTTTATTTTAAGAATTTTATTCTCTAATAGATAAGTTTCCAATATTTTACTATTTAATATTTAAACATGTTGCTGAGAATGCTAAATCAGTGACTACAGACAGTGTTTGAATTGAAACATACTAATTATTAAATACTAAAATACGAATTTATCAGTTAGACCAGCATTTCCTGTCCTTTTTCAGCCACGGACCCCTAGGAAATTAAGCACAATTTTCTAGGACCCCCTAAATAAAAAAAACCGCAAAAAATTTCAGACCATTTATTTTAGTACTACAAATACAAAAAAAAATACTTTTTTATAAAAAATACGTTTATGTGAAGGTTGGTGTTGCTTTTTTGCAACTAAATGAGTGATATTCGGGTTGATGTTACTACTAAGTTGAAATCTCAAATCGGATTCCACTTGTAATCTGTTTATTTACGGCCCACACTCACTTATTTCACTCACTTCAGTCAGTCTCGCACACCGCCCGCTGGCGCACGTTCGTCGTGCTAAGTAAGCGTAGCGATTAAGAGACTTTTGGTGGCATTTATTTATTATTGTTAAATGGTCCAGAGATGAGACTGCGGACCCCCATACATATACTCGCGGACCCCAGGTTAAGAAACACTGAGTTAGACCACGGACTGAAATTTTGTGGGAGGACTAAAAAGTGTCTTGATATTTACGAACATACTACAAAATACTTTTACGGTGAATAGAATGATTCACTAAACAATATTTATGTTTTTAAAAATATAAATGGTTGGCTTTCAATTATTCAAAATTTAACCTTACGTTAGTTTAGTGTTCTGGCAACTTTGTTAAAGGGACAGAATGTTTTCTCTTGAGTAATGGCCTTAAAAGTCACTTCTATGGTAACATTTTGGAATAAGTTTTCAGTAGGGGACAACGTTCAGGATTTTCTGTGCAAATACAATAAGCCACAATCTCAGAAAGGATGCCTTTCCAAGGGAAACAATTCCAGTTTCCAATATTTCTATATTCTGAAACGTGTAATTAGGCTGTAATACAACTACATAAAAAAGTGCTTCTAGTTTCACTTTGATCAACTTAATTAGTGCCTAGTATCGATAGGTCAGCCATTTTGGGACCTAAATACAATGATGGATATCTTTCAGGATTTTGTGTGCGAGCGTAACCAACACCAAGACTGAAAAGGTTGCCTTTCCAGTGGGACAACTTTCAGGATTTTAGTTGCACTAAAAGTAATACATTTTTAGAAGCTGGAAAGGAGATGATAGCAATCAGCCAGTTTTATTCTCAGGTGGAACCACAGGCCCAAAAGTATTCTGACTACTGTGTCATTCCATACCATTACAACAAATTTTTTAAAAGTTAATTAGGCACTTTTTTTGAATGTCTAAAACCAGTTACAGAAAAAAAATTTAAGCCACTTCTTTGACTACCACAACTATTTTTAGTATGTGGCATGCAGTGATTTTAGTATTTTTTGGCAGTTTGGTAAAATATAACCTCAAACTCGGAAAAAAAATAATGTTTCAATTTTTTGCTACAAAAACTTGAAAACCATATACAAAAAGATTAGGTATAAAAAATGAACATTTAAGAGCACTTCATGATGAGTGAAATATTCTTTGTTTCATTCAATTTGAACAAAATTCACAGGAGGTAGAGAATTCGATATGACTGCTTAAAAATACTAAAGTCACTGTGCACCACACACTTAGAACAGTGGCAACCAAAAGAGTGGCTCAAATTTTTTTGTATAACTAGTTATAGACACTCAAGAAAAGTTACTAATAAACTTAACAAATTAAAAATNAGTGGCTCAAATTTTTTTGTATAACTAGTTATAGACACTCAAGAAAAGTTACTAATAAACTTAACAAATTAAAAATTAAAAAAATTATGGAGCAATTACAGTTTGTTAAAATGGCATGGAATGACCCCTGCTGCATTAACCCATACAACAAATAAATTTAAATACAAATCACAAAAATTAACGTTGTCATTAATTTGTTATGCATAAAAATACATTTAGGTAACTGCAAAAAATCATATTTTCATGCAAAACAAAAAGAGATATTTCAATAGTGAAGAAATCAAAGGGNTATTTAGGTAACTGCAAAAAATCATATTTTCATGCAAAACAAAAAGAGATATTTCAATAGTGAAGAAATCAAAGGGAACATAAATCTTGTATTGGGGTAGATAAAACTCAAATCGCTGCAAGTAGCCAGTTGTTAGGTAGTACTCACTCAACAAAGGAGTCTATGAGCTCCTGGCGCAGGCAGCACAGCTTGTGTTTGTGTTCAATGGGGAAGCCGAGGGCTTGAAGCTCCTTGCTCAACTCCTCCCCTTCCACTGCAACAAATATGCCATATCACCACAAGAAGGGGTATCAATTACCTGTCATAATTTAGTTATGGGTTGTCCCTTCTGTATGAAATCAATTGAAAATGTTTAAGAAAATTATAAGTTGCAAGTGGCACAAAAAAAAATCTCTCTCTCTCTCTCTCTCTCTCCATAATTTGGAAATTATATTAAATGAAGTGACAACACAAGCAGGTACTCTTTTAATCATATATAAGTTAAATATCTGTAACTAACGGTAAACATAACCCCTAAAAACTGCAATGTTACAAGTGAAACTGCATACGAGTGTGTCTGGGACCTCCTGTACCCCTTAACTCACCACCTTGCAGAAACACTACCTACCACCTCACCACCAACGTATGCCTTATTCCCATCTAGGGGGAGAAGAAGTCAAGGCAGCAAAAGCAAACAAACCAGTGCCCTCAGAACTATCACGAAACAGACACCACCCCCCCCCCC